>OX422183.1:29991797-30051939 GCA_949130485.1 Agelas oroides | reverse complement strand
CCGATACAATACGGCGATGGTGGAGGCGGAACGATTTGCAAGCTCGAACCGCTTTGTGCGTTGATTGCACAAACGGATGGCTTGCGTTTTTGTGCTCCCCATCCCCACAGCTTCTTGCTTATATGGAGTTTGCATTAGTGCAACTATTGTTCTGGGGTAGGGTTTGCCGGGAATTTGCGCGAATTTCCATTGCCGATACAATACGGCGATGGTTGAGGCGGACCGATTTGTAAGCACGTACCGCTTTGTGCGTTGATTGCACAAACGTTGGGTTTGCGTTTTTGGGCTCCCCATTCCCACAGCTTCTTGCTAATATGTAGTTTGCATTAGTGCAACTATTGTTCTTGGGTTAGGTTTTGCCGAGAAGTTGCCCGAATTTCCATTGCCGATACAATACGGCGATGGTGGAGGCGGAACGATTTGCAAGCTCGTACCGCTTTGTGCGTTGATTGCACAAACGGAGGGTTTGCGTTTTTGGGCTGCCCATTCCCACAGCTTCTTGCCAATATGTAGTTTGCATTAGTGCAACTTTTGTTCTGGGGTAGGGTTTGCAGGGGACTTTGCGCGAATTTCCATTGCCGATATAATACGGCGATGGTGGAGGCGGAACGATTTACAAGTTCCTACCGCTTTGTGCGTTGATTGCACAAACGGAGGGTTTGCATTTTTGGGCTGCCCATTCCCACAGCTTCTTGCCAATATGTAGTTTGCATTAGTGCAACTTTTGTTCTGGGGTAGGGTTTGCAGGGACTTTGCGCGAATTTCCATTGCCGATATAATACGGCGATGGTGGAGGCGGAACGATTTACAAGTTCCTACCGCTTTGTGCGTTGATTGCACAAACGGAGGGTTTGCGTTTTTGGGCTGCCCATTCCCACAGCTTCATTGCTAATATGTAGTTTGCATTAGTGCAACTTTTGTTCTGGGGTAGGGTTTGCAGGGACTTTGCGCGAATTTCCATTGCCGATATAATACGGCGATGGTGGAGGCGGAACGATTTACAAGTTCCCTACCGCATTGTGCGTTGTTTGCACAAACGGAGGGTTTGCGTTTTTGGGCTTCCCATTCCCACAGCTTCTTACTCTTATGTAGTTTGAGCATTAGTGCAACTATTGTTCTGGGGTAGGTTTTGCAGGGAATTTGAGCGTATTTCCATTGCCGATACAATACGGTGATGGTGGAGGTGGAACGATTTGTAAGCTCGTACCGCTTTGTGCGTTGATTGCACAAACGGAGGGTTTGCGTTTTTGGGCTGCCCATCCCCACAGCTTCTTGCTAATATGTAGTTTGCATTAGTGCAACTTTTGTTCTGGGGTAGGGTTTGCAGGGACTTTGCGCGAATTTCCATTGCCGATATAATACGGCGATGGTGGAGGCGGAACGATTTACAAGTTCCTACCGCATTGTGCGTTGTTTGCACAAACGGAGGGTTTGCGTTTTTGGGCTTCCCATTCCCACAGCTTCTTACTCTTATGTAGTTTGCATTAGTGCAACTATTGTTCTGGGGTAGGTTTTGCAGGGAATTTGAGCGTATTTCCATTGCCGATACAATACGGCGATGGTGGAGGCGGAACGATTTGCAAGCTCGAACCGCTTTGTGCGTTGATTGCACAAACGGATGGTTTGCGTTTTTGTGCTCCCCATCCCCACAGCTTCTTGCTTATATGGAGTTTGCATTAGTGCAACTATTGTTCTGGGGTAGGGTTTGCCGGGAATTTGCGCGAATTTCCATTGCCGATACAATACGGCGATGGTTGAGGCGGACCGATTTGTAAGCACGTACCGCTTTGTGCGTTGATTGCACAAACGTTGGGTTTGCGTTTTTGGGCTCCCCATTCCCGCAGCTTCTTGCTAATATGTAGTTTGCATTAGTGCAACTATTGTTCTTGGGTAGGTTTTGCCGAGAAGTTGCCCGAATTTCCATTGCCGATACAATACGGCGATGGTGGAGGCGGAACGATTTGCAAGCTCGTACCGCTTTGTGCGTTGATTGCACAAACGGAGGGTTTGCGTTTTTGGGCTGCCCATTCCCACAGCTTCTTGCCAATATGTAGTTTGCATTAGTGCAACTTTTGTTCTGGGGTAGGGTTTGCAGGGACTTTGCGCGAATTTCCATTGCCGATATAATACGGCGATGGTGGAGGCGGAACGATTTACAAGTTCCTACCGCTTTGTGCGTTGATTGCACAAACGGAGGGTTTGCGTTTTTGGGCTGCCCATTCCCACAGCTTCTTGCCAATATGTAGTTTGCATTAGTGCAACTTTTGTTCTGGGGTAGGGTTTGCAGGGACTTTGCGCGAATTTCCATTGCCGATATAATACGGCGATGGTGGAGGCGGAACGATTTACAAGTTCCTACCGCTTTGTGCGTTGATTGCACAAACGGAGGGTTTGCGTTTTTGGGCTGCCCATTCCCACAGCTTCTTGCTAATATGTAGTTTGCATTAGTGCAACTTTTGTTCTGGGGTAGGGTTTGCAGGGACTTTGCGCGAATTTCCATTGCCGATATAATACGGCGATGGTGGAGGCGGAACGATTTACAAGTTCCTACCGCATTGTGCGTTGTTTGCACAAACGGAGGGTTTGCGTTTTTGGGCTTCCCATTCCCACAGCTTCTTACTCTTATGTAGTTTGCATTAGTGCAACTATTGTTCTGGGGTAGGTTTTGCAGGGAATTTGAGCGTATTTCCATTGCCGATACAATACGGTGATGGTGGAGGTGGAACGATTTGTAAGCTCGTACCGCTTTGTGCGTTGATTGCACAAACGGAGGGTTTGCGTTTTTGGGCTGCCCATCCCCACAGCTTCTTGCTAATATGTAGTTTGCATTAGTGCAACTATTGTTCTGGGGTAGGGTTTGCAGGGACTTTGCGCGAATTTCCATTGCCGATATAATACGGCGATGGTGGAGGCGGAACGATTTACAAGTTCCTACCGCATTGTGCGTTGTTTGCACAAACGGAGGGTTTGCGTTTTTGGGCTTCCCATTCCCACAGCTTCTTACTCTTATGTAGTTTGCATTAGTGCAACTATTGTTCTGGGGTAGGTTTTGCAGGGAATTTGAGCGTATTTCCATTGCCGATACAATACGGTGATGGTGGAGGTGGAACGATTTGTAAGCTCGAACCGCTTTGTGCGTTGATTGCACAAACGGAGGGTTTGCGTTTTTGTGCTCCCCATCCCCACAGCTTCTTGCTTATATGGAGTTTGCATTAGTGCAACTATTGTTCTGGGGTAGGGTTTGCCGGGAATTTGCGCGAATTTCCATTGCCGATACAATACGGCGATTGTGGAGGCGGACCGATTTGTAAGCTCGTACCGCTTTGTGCGTTGATTGCACAAACGGAGGGTTTGCGTTTTTGCTCTCCCCATTCCCGCAGCTTCTTGCTAATATGGAGTTTGCATTAGTGCAACTATTCTTCTTGGGTAGGGTTTGCTGGGAATTTGCGCGAATTTCCATTGCCGATACAATACGGCGATGGTGGAGGCGGAACGATTTGCAAGCTCGTACCGCTTTGTGCGTTGATTTCACAAACGGAGGGTTTGCGTTTTTGTGCTCCCCATCCCCACAGCTTCTTGCTTATATGGAGTTTGCATTAGTGCAACTATTGTTCTGGGGTAGGTTTTACCGGGAATTTGCGCGAATTTCCATTGCCGATACAATACGGCGATGGTTGAGGCGGACCGATTTGCAAGCACGTACCGCTTTGTGCGTTGATTGCACAAACGGTGGGTTTGCGTTTTTGGGCTCCCCATTCCCGCAGCTTCTTGCTAATATGTAGTTTGCATTAGTGCAACTATTGTTCTGGGGTAGGGTTTGCCTGGAATTTGCGCGAATTTCCATTGCCGATACAATACGGCGATGGTGGAGGCGGAACGATTTGCAAGCTCGTACCGCTTTGTGCGTTGATTTCACAAACGGAGGGTTTGCGTTTTTGTGCTCCCCATCCCCACAGCTTCTTGCTTATATGGAGTTTGCATTAGTGCAACTATTGTTCTGGGGTAGGTTTTACCGGGAATTTGCGCGAATTTCCATTGCCGATACAATACGGCGATGGTTGAGGCGGACCGATTTGCAAGCACGTACCGCTTTGTGCGTTGATTGCACAAACGGTGGGTTTGCGTTTTTGGGCTCCCCATTCCCGCAGCTTCTTGCTAATATGTAGTTTGCATTAGTGCAACTATTGTTCTGTGGTTGGGTTTGCCGGGAATTTATGCGAATTTCCATTGCCGATACAATACGGCGACGGTGGAGGCGGAACGATTTGCAGGCTCGTACTGCTTTGTGCGTTGATTGCACAAACGGAGGCTCTGCGTTGTTGTACTCCCCATTCCCACAGCTTCTTACTCATATGTAGTTTGCATTAGTGCAACTATTGTTCTGGTGTAGGGTTTGCAGGGAATTTGCTCGAATTTTCAGTGCCGATATCTCACGGCTAAGGTGGAGGCGGAACGATTTGCAGGCTCGTACCGCTTTGTGCGTTGATTGCACAAACGGCGGGTTTGCGTTTTTGGGCTCCCCATTCCCACAGCTTCTTGCTCATATGTAGTTTGCATTAGTGCAACTATTGTTCTGGTGTAGGGTTTGCAGGGAATTTGCTCGAATTTTCAGTGCCGATATCTCACGGCTAAGGTGGAGGCGGAACGATTTGCAGGCTCGTACCGCTTTGTGCGTTGATTGCACAAACGGCGGGTTTGCGTTTTTGGGCTCCCCATTCCCACAGCTTCTTGCTCATATGTAGTTTGAATTAGTGCAACTATTGTTCTGGTGTAGGGTTTGCAGGGAATTTGCTCGAATTTCCAGTGCCGATATCTCACGGTGAAGGTGGAGGCGGAACGATTTGCAGGCTCGTACCGCTTTGTGCGTTAATTGCACAAACGGAGGCTCTGCGTTGTTGTACTCCCCATTCCCACAGCTTCTTACTCATATGTAGTTTGCATTAGTGCAACTATTGTTCTGGTGTAGGGTTTGCAGGGAATTTGCTCGAATTTCCAGTGCCGATATCTCACGGCGAAGGTGGAGGCGGAACGATTTGCAGGCTCGTACCGCTTTGTGCGTTGATTGCACAAACGGAGGGTTTGCGTTTTTCGGCTACTCATCCCACAGCTTCTTGCTCATATGTAGTTTGCATTAGTGCAACTATTGTTCTGGTGAAGGGTTTGCAGGGAATTTGCACGAATTTCCAGTGCCGATATTATACGGCGAAGGTGGAGGAGGAACGATTTGCAGGCTCGTACCGCTTAGTGCGTTGATTGCACAAACGGAGGGTTTGCGTTTTTGGGCTCCCCATTCCCACAGCTTCTTACTCATATGTTGCTTGCATTAGTGCAACTATTGTTCTGGGGTAGGGTTTGCCTGGAATTTTCGCGAATTTCCATTGCCGATACAATACGGCGATGGTGGAGACGGAACGATTTGCAGACACGTACCGCTTTGTACGTTGATTGCACAAACGGAGGGTTTGCGTTTTTGGGCTACTCATTCCCACAGCTTCTTGCTCATATGTAGTTTGCATTAGTGCAACTATTGTTCCGGTGTAGGGTTTGCAGGAATTTCCGCGAATTTCCAGTGTCGATATTATACGGCGAAGGTGGAGGCGGAACGATTTGCAGGCTCGTACCGCTTTGTGCGTTGATTGCACAAACGGAGGGTTTGCGTTTTTGGGCTCCCCATTCCCACAGCTTCTTACTCATATGTTGCTTGCATTAGTGCAACTATTGTTCTGGGGTAAGGTTTGCCGGGAATTTGCGCGAATTTTCATTGCCGATACAATACGGCGATGGTGGAGGCGAAACGATTTGCAGGCTCGTACCGCTTTGTACGTTGATTGCACAAACGGAGGGTTTGCGTTTTTGGGCTACTCATTCTCACAGCTTCTTGCTCATATGTAGTTTGCATTAGTGCAATTATTGTTCTGGTGTAGGGTTTGCAGGGAATTTGTGCGAATTTCCAGTGCCGATATTATACGGCGAAGGTGGAGGCGGAACGATTTGCAGGCTCGTACCGCTTTGTGCGTTGATTGTACAAACGGAGGGTTTGCGTTTTTGGGCTCCCCATTCCCACAGCTTCTTACTCATATGTTCCTTGCATTAGTGCAACTATTGTTCTGGGGTGGGGTTTGCCGGGAATTTGCGCGAATTTTCATTGCCGATACAATACGGCGATGGTGGAGGCGAAACGATTTGCAGGCTCGTACCGCTTTGTACGTTGATTGCACAAACGGAGGGTTTGCGTTTTTGTGCTACTCATTCTCACAGCTTCTTGCTCATGTGTAGTTTGCATTAGTGCAATTATTGTTCTGGTGTAGGCTTTGCAGGGAATTTGCGCGAATTTCCAGTGCCGATATTATACGGCGAAGGTGGAGGCGGAACGATTTGCAGGCTCATACCGCTTTGTGCGTTGATTGCACAAAAGGAGGGTTTGCGTTTTTGGGCTCCCCATTCCCACAGCTTCTTGCTCATGTGTAGTTTGCATTAGTGCAACTATTGTTCTGGGGTAGGGTTTGCCGGGAATTTGCGCGAATTTTCATTGCCGATACAATACGGCGACGGTGGAGGCGGAACGATTTGCAGGCTTGTACTGCTTTGTGCGTTGATTGCACAAACGGAGAGTCTGCGTTTTTGGACTCTCCATTCCCACAGCTTCTTGCTCATATGTAGTTTGCATTAGTGCAACTATTTTTCATGTGTAGGGTTTGCAGGGAATTTGCTCGAATTTCCAGTGTCGATATCACACGGCGAAGGTGGAGGCGGAACGATTTGCAGGCTCATACCGCTTTGTGCGTTGATTGCACAAACTGAGGGTTTGCGTTTTTGGGCTCCCCATTCCCACAGCTTCTTGCTCATATGTAGTTTGCATTAGTGCAACTATTGCTCTGGTGTAGGGTTTGCAGGGAATTTGCTCGAATTTCCGGTTCCGATATCATACGGCGAAGGTGGAGGCGGAACGATTTGCAGGCTCGTACCGCTTTGTGCGTTGATTGCACAAACGGAGGGTTTGCGTTTTTGGGCTCCCCATCCCACAGCTTCTTGCTCATATGTAGTTTGCATTAGTGCAACTATTGTTCTGGGGTAGAGTTTGCCGGGAATTTGCGCGAACTTCCATTGCCGATACAATACGGCGACGGTGGAGGCGGAACGATTTGCAGGCTCGTACCGCTTTGTGCGTTGATTGCACAAACGGAGGGTTTGCGTTTTTGTGCTTCCCATTCCCACAGCTTCTTGCTCATATGTAGTTTGCATTAGTGCAACTATTGTTCTGTGGTAGGGTTTGCCGGGAATTTGCGCGAACTTCCATTGCCGATACAATACGGCGATGGTGGAGGCGGAACGATTTGCAGGCTCGTACCGCTTTGTGCGTTGATTGCACAAACGGAGGGTTTGCGTTTTTGGGCTACTCATTCCCACAGCTTCTTGCTCATATGTAGTTTGCATTAGTGCAACTATTGTTCTGGTGTAGGGTTTGCAGGGAATTTGCGCGAATTTCCAGTGCCGATATTATACGGCGATGGTGGAGGCGGAACGATTTGCAGGCTCGTTCCGCTTTGAGCGTTGATTGCACAAACGGAGGGTTTGCGTTTTTGGGCTCCCCATTCCCACAGCTTCTTGCTCATATGTAGTTTGCATTAGTGCAACTATTGTTCTGGGGTAGGGTTTGCCGGGAATTTGCGCGAATTCCCATTGCCGATACAATACGGCGACGGTAGAGGCTGAACGATTTGCAGGCTTGTACCACTTTGTGCGTTGATTGCACAAACGGAGGGTCTACGTCTTTGGACTCCCCATTCCCACAGCTTCTTGCTCATATGTAGTTTGCATTAGTGCAACTATTGTTCTGGTGTAGGGTTTGCAGGGAATTTGCTCGAATTTCCAGTGCCGATATCATACGGCGAAGGTGGAGGCGGAACGATTTGCAGGCTCGTACCGCTTTGTGCATTGATTGCACAAACGGAGGGTCTGCATTTTTGGACTCCCCATTCCCACAGCTTCTTGCTCATATGTAGTTTGCATTAGTGCAACTATTGTTCTGGGGTAGGGTTTGCCGGGAATTTATGCGAATTTCCATTGCCGATACAATACCGCGACGGTGGAGGCGGAACGATTTGCAGGCTCGTACTGCTTTGTGCGTTGATTGCACAAACGGAGGGTCTGCGTTTTTGGACTCCCCATTCCCACAGCTTCTTGCTCATATGTAGTTTGCATTAGTGCAACTATTGTTCTGGTGTAGGGTTTGCTGGGAATTTGCTCGAATTTCCAGTGCCGATATCACACTGCGAAGGTGGAGGCGGAACGATTTGCAGGCTCGTACCGCTTTGTGCGTTGATTGCACAAACGGAGGGTTTGCGTTTTTGGGCTCCCCATTCCCACAGCTTCTTGCTCATATGTAGTTTGCATTAGTGCAACTATTGTTCTGGTGTAGGGTTTGCAGGGAATTTGCTAGAATTTCCAGTGCCGATATCACACGGCGAAGGTGGAGGCGGAACGATTTGCAGGCTCATACCGCTTTGTGCGTTGATTGCACAAACGGAGGGTTTGCGTGTTTGGGCTCCCCATTCCCACAGCTTCTTGCTCATATGTAGTTTGCATTAGTGCAACTATTGTTCTGGGGTAGAGTTTGCCGGGAATTTGCGCGAACTTCCATTGCCGATACAATACGGCGACGGTGGAGGCGGAACGATTTGAAGGCTCGTACCGCTTTGTGCATTGGTTGCACAAACGGAGGATTTGCGTTTTTGTGCTTCCCATTCCCACAGCTTCTTGCTCATATGTAGTTTGCATTAGTGCAACTATTGTTCTGGGGTAGGGTTTGCCGGGAATTTGCGCGAACTTCCATTGCCGATACGATACGGCGACGGTGGAGGCGGAACGATTTGCAGGCTCGTACCGCTTTGTGCGTTGATTGCACAAACGGAGGGTTTGCGTTTTTGGGCTACTCATTCCCACAGCTTCTTGCTCATATGTAGTTTGCATTAGTGCAACTATTGTTCTGGTGTAGGGTTTGCAGTGAATTTGCGCGAATTTCCAGTGCCGATATTAATAATAATAATAATAATAATTTTTAATGACAAGAGAAGCCGGGGTGGCTTATAAGTCAATAAAGTATGAACTGTGTAATTTAAAGGCTAAATGTACAAACTTGGCTAAGGAGTTCACAACAGCTGTGTTTTTAGATGTTAACAGACGGATAAATTTGTCTCTAGTGGAGAGATACATGAAGCTTGGGTTAGATTTAACAATGATAGTGTACAGTTCATCCCTCAGGTCGTTATAAACAGGACAGACACATACGAAATGGACTTCATCCTCGATACAATTGCATGATTTGCAAAGTCTCTGTTCTGGGGGGATGGAGCATGGTTTGTGGTACCTTCCCAGTTCTATCTGAAGCCTGTGACAACTCACTCTCAACTTGGTGAGAGCTATGCGATACTTTGCTACCTTGACTTGAGAGAGGTAACTCTCCAGTTCGAATCGGGACTTGAACAGTCTGTAAGTTCGTAGTTTGTTTCCTGCTTCACCTCTCTTGCTAGTCTGTCTGCTAAGTTCGCTGTTCCAGAGCTGAATAAACTGATCTCTGTAGCGTATCATTACTTGCTCTATTTCTCTTCGTCCACATCCCTGTGGAGTGAATGCAAACGACATACCAGCCTTGTCAAATAGCTCTTTTACCTTTGTTACCCAGGTGGTTTTACCGGTTTGATGCATCCAAGTGGATAGATGAAAGGCCTCTCTGAGGAGATCTGGAATCTCCTCTGAGCAGAGTCTATTCCAGTAACACAATATCTTTTCTCTCCACAGGAGATGAAGGGGAAGCTGTCCGAGCTCTCCACGTACGGCCATGTTTGTTGCACTTGGTGGCAAGTTTAAAATATATTTTAGAAAATGCATTTCTGTTGCCTCCAGCTCTGGATCCACTACATGTCCCCATAGTTCGCAACCGTAAGATAGTACTGGCAGTATCATAACATCAAATAGCTTCAGTGCAATGGTGATGGGTGGGTACTTTAACTTTACAAGTAATCTTTGTAGTGCAAATATTGCTTTCTTCCCTTGGTTGGCCTGGGCTTTCTTAGCTTTATTATAAACATGGTTTGTTGAGAGCCACACTCCCAAATATTTGTATTCCTGTACCATTTCCAGGTTAATACCCTCAAATGAGAAAGGTGACAGTAATCTTGGCTTTTTCCCAAAAGCACATACTTTGGTTTTGTCTATATTTACCTCTAATTTCCACTCTTCACAGAATTCCTCCAGTGATCTGAGATGTTTTCTCAACCCCTCCTCACTTGAAGACATCAACACGATATCATCGGCATACATTAGTAGATCAATGGGTCTGTTCCACAGTCTGGTTCCCATTTTGTTTTTCGCAAGTTCAGCCTCTAGTCCACTGATGAACAGGCTAAAAAGAAGAGGGCTCAGATTGCAGCCTTGCCTCACTCCCACTTCACAACGGAACTGGTCTGTGACCTCGTGATTTGACAGTTTCAGACTTGACATGGCTTTTGAGTACATTGACTGCAGGATTGTCAAAGTTTGTTGACTAATTCCCAGTTGAACCAGCTTTTTCCACAAACAGTAATGATCAACTGAGTCAAATGCTTTTCTGAAGTCAACAT
The DNA here is from genome assembly GCA_949130485.1 of Agelas oroides. NCBI lineage: Eukaryota > Metazoa > Porifera > Demospongiae > Agelasida > Agelasidae > Agelas > Agelas oroides. Next base: position 30,041,320 of record OX422183.1, on the reverse strand, counting down.
AGCACAAAAAGAGTGTGCTTTTCTCACAGGATGCTCTCTCTATTAGTGTGTTCACTATAAATAAACAATCTGTAGTTCTTCTATTTTTGCGGAAACCAAACTGTGTTTCTGGTAAGAGTTGTCTTGCAGTTGCCCATTGTGTTATTCTATCACATAGGATAGCTGTGAACAGCTTGCCCATTACATTTAAGAGAGTTATCCCTCGGTAGTTGTTCGGGTCATCTCTTGGACCTGATTTATGTAATGGGCATATAATACCTGTGGACCAACAGTTTGGGTATTCTCCAGATCTCATGACATTGTTGAATAGGATAGCCAGCATTTCAATTAGGGTGTTATCTAGGGCTTTGAATACTCCTGGTGGTATTCCATCCTCTCCAGGTGCTTTATTCACTTTTAGTTTATGTAGTACCTCTTCCACCTCTGCCACTGATATTTCTCTATCAAGGTGTGGTACACATACCCTTGAGGCATTTGGTGGCTCATTCCGTTCATTACTTCTTTTCATGTTTAAGTTTTGGAGGTGTGACAGCAGCTCTTTGGGATTTACTCCTGTTTCAATATGTTTGTCTTTCTCCCTCAGGTGGTTAACAGTCTTCCAGAAGTCTCTTGGGTTTTGGTTGTGGGAAGTAAGAAGATTTTTATGGAAGTTTGTCTCCACTACACGTTTTCTGGCTTTAATTATTTTTTTTGTAAACTTTCTTTTCTTTGAAGTATTGCTCTCTTAAGTTTGTATCATTTGGCTGCTGCAGGAACATTTTCTTGATACCATTTACCAATCGCTTTTGAACTTTGCATTCTTCATTAAACCAATTGTTGGTGGGGAATTTTGTGCTTTTCCTTCGGTATCTCGATGGATGTTTTTTCCTTCTATTGGTATTTTCATTATGCCCGCAGTTGTCTACAGCTGTTGTCAGAAATGCTGTAAGTTCCTGTGCACTTTCATTGGGGCTGCTCCTTTTGAGCGTTTGTCTCAAATGAGACAGCTTTTCTATGGTGGAGCTTTGCTGCAGGTATATTGAGAATTTCTCCTTTACCTCTTTATCCCATTTTAATGGTCTTGACAATGTGTGTTTGTTTATGTTTGTGTCTGGGAACTGTTCCTCTAATAGCTGTCTTGCTGGTCTTACAAATACTGGTACATTGAAAATCAGTGGGCAGTGGTCAGAGTGATCTGGGAGGGTACCAATACGGAAATTTACTATCTTTGGTAATAGATCTGCTGACACGATGTGATAGTCCACCACGCTACAGCCTCTGGGTGTATAACAAGTGTAATCTCCTGCAGAGTCACCATTGGTTCTGCCGTTAACTATTCTCATTCTAGCACTAATGCACAAATCCAACAAAACTCTTCCTTGGGGGTTTACACTTGTATCCTTTGACTGCCGAGGGACCTCCTGGTCAATAGTGTAGTTTAAAGGGATATCCACTGGGAGGTCCGAGTCATTCTCAGCGTAGTCCTTCAGTATGCCTGTACGTGCATTCATATCTCCACATATCAAGACATTTCCTTTTAATGAATACCTTACAACCTCCCTCTCAAAGGCCAGTTGGTGTGAGCCTTCATTAAGTGTTGATGTAGAATCGGCTGGAGGCAAGTAGCAAAAGCAGATGAAGGTGTCACTTTCCCCACCAGTTAAAGTTCTACTCCGAAATTTAATCCATAATCTGTCATCACTTTCGTGGTCATTGAGAATTTCTACATTCTCCATTACTCTGTTGTGAATGTACAGCAAAATTCCACCTGAACCTCTTTTCGCTCTTTTGTTAATTCGTGACCTTGGTTTGTTGATACATACATAGTCTTTCACATCTACATTTGGCTTTTCTGGGGTTTTCATCCAAGTTTCAGACAGACAGACGAAATCATATACATGAAAAACAGATTGCAACAATTCACTAAATTTATCCATTGTAAATCCATGTATATTCAGTATGTAGAAGCTTAGATCACTTGCTTTGAGATTCTTGGCAATCATGCTTTTTGAGCCACCCCGGCTTTTATCCTATATATTACCACCTAGTGTTAGGAAAGTTTCTGTTGATAGGGGTTGTCCATCCACACACAGCTTCCCTTTTACAATCCTGACTTCCTGGTTTTGGTATCTTTGCATAGCAACCTTTTTTGCCTCTCGCAACTTTTTACTTCTTTCTTGTTGTAGTTTTGTCAGGTCATGGTTTATATATATCCCCGTATGTTTCAGGGACTGTTTCCTCTCCATAACGAGCCTCTTTTCTTGCAGGGAAGAGAACTTAACCTTTATTGGCCGATGCTTGTCGCTTTGTTTTCTGCCTAGGCGATTCGCTGTGTCAAATTTAGGTTCTTGTATGTCAAGTCTCGTTGTGAACAGCGTCTTTACTGCCTCGACTGCATTCTCATCTTCACCTTCCTCAAGCCCTGCAATGATCACTGAAGTCTTTCTGGCCTCCCGTTCTTCAGCTTCCACTTTCCGGTTATGTACACTAAAAGCCGTTGAAAGTTGTTTGACCTGCGTCTCTAACATCCCTATTTTGGGGTCTAAATCTTCATGGCTAACAGGTTGCTGATCTGTACTTTGTTCACCCATTTCTTGTGCTTCCAACTTGTCCACCCTTTTCTGCAGCTCATTTAACTGCAGGGTTAAAGTGCTAACCTCCTCTTTAATCAGTCTGTGCATTGGGCCCATTGCTTTTTGTATGGCATCTTCAATAGATGCAGTTAGCCTTTGTTCTAGCTTGCTGAAAGCGGTTGTAAGCTCTGGAGGCCAGGGGTGCGGGGCTGAGCTCTGACTAGGTGACACCCCTTGGTTGCTAGCTTGAGTATACAACCTAGTAGTGGGTGGTTTACAAGGGAAAGTTTCAGTGATAAAGTCATTAAGAGGCACGCCACCATGCTTTACAGACTTTCTCCAGTTTTTGGTCTTCTTTCCACTCTTTGTTTCAAACTCTCCAAGGCTCAGCCATTTATCTTCAACAAGGACACACTTCGCTACGTTCCTTTTCTTGGATAGTTCAAACTTCTCTAAATAGAGCCTACCCACTAAATGACCGCTGCTCACCTCGATGTATTCACCCAGTTCGTCTAGCTCCACTAGCATTTGCGGTTGGGCTTCTGCCTCTCCTGTACCGTTTTCACCATCCAGCGCCAGCACTTGGGAGGATGTTTGGGAGGTCGACACTGGTTGGTAGGACGCTTCAGAGAGCACTCTGGAGGACGCTTGGGAGGAAGACGCTTGAGAAGACGTTTGAAAGGGCATTTGCGAAGTCATCTACGAGCCTGCAAATCGTTTCGCCTCCACCATCACAGTATTGTATCGGCAACGAAAATTCGCGCAAATTCCCGGCAAACCCTACCCCAGAACAATAGTTGCACTAATGCAAGCAACATATGAGTAAGAAGATGTGGGAATGAGGAGCCCAAAAACGCAAACCCTCCGTTTGTGCAATCAACGCACAAAGCGGTACGAGCCTGCAAATCGTTCCGCCTCCACCTTCGCCGTATAATAGTCAGGCTCGTACCGCTTTGTGCGTTGATTGCACAAACGGAGGGTTTGCGTTTTTGGGCTCCTCATTCCCACAGCTTCTTGCTCATATGTAGTTTGCATTAGTGCAACTATTGTTCTGGTGTAGGGTTTGCAGTGAATTTGCGCGAATTTCCAGTGCCGATATTATACGGCGAAGGTGGAGGCGGAACGATTTGCAGGCTCGTACCGCTTTGTGCGTTGATTGCACAAACGGAGGGTTTGCGTTTTTGGGCTCCTCATTCCCACATCTTCTTACTCATATGTTGCTTGCATTAGTGCAACTATTGTTCTGGGGTAGGGTTTGCCGGGAATTTGCGCGAATTTTCGTTGCCGATACAATACGGTGCTGGTGGAGGCGAAACGATTTGCAGGCTCGTACCGCTTTGTACGTTGATTGCACAAACGGAGGGTTTGCGTTTTTGTGCTACTCATTCTCACAGCTTCTTGCTCATATGTAGTTTGCATTAGTGCAACTATTGTTCTGGTGTAGGGTTTGCAGGGAATTTGCGCGAATTTCCAGTGCCGATATTATACGGCGAAGGTGGAGGCGGAACGATTTGCAGGCTCGTACCGCTTTGTGCGTTGATTGCACAAACGGAGGGTTTGCGTTTTTGGGCTCCCCATTCCCACAGCTTCTTACTCATATGTTGCTTGCATTAGTGCAACTATTGTTCTGGGGTAGGGTTTGCCGGGAATTTGCGCGAATTTTCATTGCCGATACAATACGGCGATGGTGGAGGCGGAACGATTTGCAAGCTCGTACCGCTTTGTGCGTTGATTGCACAAACGGAAGGTTTGCGTTTTTGGGCTACTCATTCCCACAGCTTCTTGCTCATATGTAGTTTGCATTAGTGCAACTATTGTTCTGGTGTAGGGTTTGCAGGGAATTTGCGCGAATTTCCAGTGCCGATATTATACGGCGAAGGTGGAGGCGGAACGATTTGCAGGCTCGTACCGCTTTGTGCGTTTTTTTAATTTTTTTATTTATTTTTTTTTTATTATTTTTATTTTTGTATTTTTTTTTTATAAATAATTTATGCTCCAGAGAAATGGATACAACAGTAGCTAACAAAAGCTAAAATAAGTGTATCCAGTTTACAGACTATGAAAACAAATTTAGTGCATGTATATAGGTTTTAAAGATAGGGAGTGTATGTGTACTAGTGACATTACTAGGTAAAGAATTCCACAATGAAATAGTACTAGGAACAAAAGAGTGCAAAAAAGAGTTTGTGTGCGCAAAAGGTTGAAGATAGGCATTAGAGCTAGTTCTGCTCTGGCGTGGTACAAAAATGGAGGGAGGAAAAACGATAAGGTTGTATACAATTTTGAAGTGTAGAGACTGCAAAGTTAGACAGAAGTTCGTTGTAGCCTAGATCCCACTGTTTGGCACAAATCCTTAGACCAAATTTTTGTACGTTTTCAATAAGTGTTTTGTCTTTAAGTAGGTGGGGGTCCCAAACATCACTTGCATATTCTAGGTGGGGTCTTACCAGTGATTGATACAGTTGAAGTAATGCTGGTGGTTCTGCATACTTATAAAATCTACGATAAAGAAGCCCTAGTAACTTACGAGCTTTGGTACAAATTGATTCAATATGTTTTGACCATGACAAGTCCGAACTTAGAAGAATCCCCAGGTACTTAAAACTTTCAACCCTCTCCAGGCACAAGTCATCAAGCAGGTCAGGTGGATGACAGTAGCCTTGTCTTCTACGAGAGATGACCATGTACTTACACTTAGATGCATTGAAAGTGAGATAGTTGCCTTTGACCCAGTTGTTAACCATGTTGATGTCATTTTGCAATACAATGTAATCCTCAGGACAGTCAATTTTCCTGTAAAGTAGCATATCGTCGGCATAAAGTACTAACTGGGTACCATCAGAGAGAGGAAGTCTTGTCACGTCATCAATATAGATGAGAAATAGCAAGGGGCCCAAGACAGAGCCCTGAGGCACTCCTGATGTAGCTGAGATAACTTTAGATTCCTCACCGCCAATCACGACTTTCTGGTGTCTGTTGGTCAGATAGTTTCTTATCCATTTCAGAACAACTGGGCTAATGTGTAACTTACAAGTTTCTCAACAAGTTCCCTGTGTGGCACAGAATCAAAAGCCTTTTTCAGGTCAAAAAACACTGAGCAAACTTCTTTGCCTGCTTCTAATTTTGCAAACCAGTCATATGTAGCTGTTAATAGTGCAGTCACAGTGCTTTTTCCTGATTGGAATCCCCATTGAGTGTTGGCAAGGGGATGATCTGAAGACAAGTGCTCTGTGATCAAGTAGTAGACATGTCGCTCAAGCATCTTACTAATGACTGATAAGAGGGAGATAGGTCTATAATTTGAAGGATTTGAATGGTCACCGCCTTTTGGAATTGGAACAACTGATGAGAGTTTCCACTGGAAATATTCCAGACTCTATTGACATGTTAAACAAGCGAGTTAGTACTGGGGTGATGCTATGAGTTGTACCTTTGAGCATTCTTGCAGAGATGCCATCGGACCCATTAGCTTTGGAGGTATCCAGAGATACAATCATCTCATAAACTTCATCTTCGGTGCATAATAGGTCTTCAATGGATTCAAAGTTGGATGGTTCTAAGTAGCTCAAAGGTTCCTCCTGATTTATCGACAATGGTGGTTGAGCTGTGTTGAAACATTCAGAAAAGAAACTATTTAGCATAGTAGCCTTGTCAGAGTCAGTGGTTGCAGTGTAGCCATTTTTAACCAATGATGGAATGGATGAACTGCTTTTGTTTAACAGCTTGGCAATCTTCCAAAACTGCTTTGGATTGGAGGGATTAAAACTTCTGAAAAAATGACTCTTGGATCTGCATAATTCATTTACAACTTTGTTCCTTTGCTCTTTATATCGATCAAATAGCAAGCTATTACCACTACGTCTTGCACGCCGGTAGAGGACATTTCTTTTCCTTATACCTTTAGTCAGCTCCTTTGTCAGCCATGGCAGATTTCTCCGCTTTGGGAGAGACTTCTTCGGAATGCATAGTTCCATAATTTCCATATACTTAGCTTCCCAGTTGGCCAAGGCCTGATTCACATCTCCAGTAAGTAGTGATTCCCAATTGGTAGCTTCGATCAGAGAACAGGCCTTTGTAAAATCAGCCTGGGCATATTTCCAGACAGTTCTCTTTCCATTTCCATTAACAGCGGATCTCTTAACATCCTTCCAGCTCATACTAACCTGGAGTCCAGAGTGTCCATGACCATAATCTGTTAATGGTGGAATAACTTCACACTTCCTTAGCTGTGACAGGTTAGAGACTAGGGCCAAGTCAATACATGACACACTTGATTGCACAAACGGAGGGTTTGCGTTTTTGGGCTCCCCATTCCCACAGCTTCTTACTCATATGTTGCTTGCATTAGTGCAACTATTGTTCTGGGGTAGGGTTTGCCGGGAATTTGCGCGAATTTTCATTGCCGATACAATACGGCGATGGAGGAGGCGGAACGATTTGCAAGCTCGTACTGCTTTGTGCGTTGATTGCACAAACGGAGGGTTTACGTTTTTGGGCTCCCCATTCCCACAGCTTCTTGCTCATGTGTAGTTTGCATTAGTGCAACTATTCTTCTTGGGTAGGGTTTACCGAGAATTTGCGCGAATTTCCATTGCCGATACAATACGGCGATGGTGGAGGCGGAACGATTTACAGGCTCGTACCGCTTTGTGCGTTGATTGCACAAACGGAGGGTATGCGTTTTCGGGCTTCCCATTCCCACAGCTTCTTGCTCATATGTAGTTTGCATTAGTGCAACTATTCTTCTTGGGTAGGGTTTACCGAGAATTTGCGCGAATTTCCATTGCCGATACAATACGGCGACGGTGGAGGTGGAACGATTTACAGACTCGTACCTCTTTGTGCGTTGATTGCACAAACGGAGGGTATGCGTTTTTGGGCTTCCCATTCCCACAGCTTCTTGCTCATATGTAGTTTGCATTAGTGCAACTATTGTTCTGGTGTAGGGTTTGCAGTCGTTAGGCCAGCGGTCCATTTCATTCAGATACAGGAAGTGCACGTAGAGCTACATTCCAGTGTGTAATTAACGCAATGAATACTTCCTGACTTTTCTACAAGCTAGCTCCAGCCAACAATGGCAGAAACGAACCGGATTTGCGCCAGTGTGCGTAGAGGTACCTCTCTGCTGTTCATAAATGCACTTTGTATCCCGGTTTGATAATGCCTTCCAGCGTTGCGATCGTTTTTCGCGACCTCGTCGCGGGGCGAGACTCGTGATATGTTGCCGCGTATTTTAGTACATTTTTTTTTGACTGCCCGAACCCTGGCGATATATATATGTACGGATAGCCCATGGATAGCTCTACAAAATATGTAAAAATCAAAAACTTCCGCTCGGGCAGTTAGCAGTTATGCGGGCTCAAATTTGTGCTGAAATATTATGCTGCGGTTTACATAATTGGCATGTTTACTGGTGCGTTCTAACTGGGAATGCTGTACAGAGAGATGCACTGGCCACTGTGCAGGGTGAAATGAAAGGTAAAGTACCAAAAGTAAAGTAACTGACTTGGCTTGTATGCATTCAGGGCCCCAAAGTTGGAAGACAGGCTATGTGATAGCTGATAGCTATAGTATAGCTCAGCTAGCACCCGTTAGCACACGTGCTGGGTGGGATAATCAATCAGTCAGTAGTAGCAACCTTATTTTGTATCTGCTGTGCCATAAGAAATGGTACTGCAGATCCTGGGCTGGAGCACACGGAGCCATCGCTACTTGCCAGCCCTACACAACCCCCCACCGCCCCTTTCTAAGGCAAGTTTGGGAAATAGCAATTTTGTGTTACAGTCTAACCCCGTAGGCAGCAGGGTATATAGTATTAGAGTGAGCTCAAAACAGTTACACAGAGTGTTATACTGCATAATCCAGGTTGCCTATTGCAGGTGTGCGCTACAAGCATGCTGAAGACTTGAGGGCCAGTGTTCGTATTGGACTGGTACGTCCTCCTTTGTGTACAAGTAACGTTAAAGGCACAGTGTGACTTGCTACATGAGAGTGGGCACTGCTACAGACATTGGAGAAATTCTTTTAAAGTTCCCTCTGGGCACACCATCCAAAGATATACATGTCATCTGAAAGCTCTTCGCTACTCATACAAGCCCTCAGTGATGATGTGCCGCACTAAAGATGCAGTGGTGCTCTCCAACTTCATTGGCTCTTCAGCTGCTGGCCCTGGGACATTCTAGGATTTAACTTTTTGGCTCCCTACCTGATAATGCTAAGGCACTAACACAAGTCATTGTCGTCACTATCATTGACAACAAGCCGTTAACAACAGTATGTTAGCATGCATATGCTATACGGTATTTATACCAGACCTAACCCAACCCTAACCCCACCCTAACCATATAAATCACTGTATAGCATATGGATGCCAACGTACTGTCGTTAATGGAAATACATTGATACCCTCCTTGTCATCTTCCTCTCTATCACTGTTGTCCTCCTCTTGCTCTTCTATGTACTGGGATCTGCACTGAGTACCATTTCTTATGGCACAGCAGATGCTAAAGTTGCTACCACTGATTGTTTATCCCACCCAGCATGTGTGAAACATTAATGGGTGCTAGCTGAGCTTAACTATCAGCTGCTTAGCCTCATGTTGGAATAGAGTTTAGATGTTTTTGAGGCGAACTGGGTGTGTGACTGAGGCATTTCAGTACCACCGTGCTGCACATATAGAGGATTGTGGGGGGTGGTGGTTGTCCGTTTGTCGTAGCTCAGTCACAGAGCAATGGCTGCACAAGCCAGGTGTCCTAGGTTTGATTCCCAGCAACTGCTGGCCTTTTCACTTTCCTCTATTTCACCTCAAAAACATCTCAACTATCAGCTATCACATAGCCTGTCTTCCAACTTTGGGGCCCTGAATGCATACAAGCCAAGTCAGTTACTTTACTTTTGGTACTTTACCTTTCATTTCACCCTGCACAGTGGCCAGTGCATCTCTCTGTACAGCATTCCCAGTTAGAACGCACCAGTAAACATGCCAATTATGTAAACCGCAGCATAATATTTCAGCCTAACTTTGAGCCCGCATAACTGCTAACTGCCCGAGCGGAAGTTTTTGATTTTTACATATTTTGTAGAGCTATCCATGGGCTATCCGCACATATGTATATATCGCCAGGGTTCGGGCAGTCAAAAAAAAATGTACTAAAATACGCGGCAACATATCACGAGTCTCGCACCGCGACGAGGTCGCGAAAAACGGTCGCAACGCTGGAAGTCATTATCAAACCGGGACACAAAGTACATTTATGAACAGCAGAGAGGTACCTCTACGCACACTGGCGCAAGTCCGGTTCATTTCTGCCATTGCTGCCTGGAGCTAGCTTGCATGCTTGTAGAAAAGTCAGGAAGTATTCATTGCGTTAATTACATACTGGAATGTAACTTCCTGTATCTGAATAATTTCTATTGTTCTTGGACAGCTGGCCTAACGACTGTTGCAGGGAATTTGCTCGATTTCCAGTGCCGATATTATACGGCGATGGTGGAGGCGGAACGATTTGCAGGCTCGTACCGCTTTGTGCGTTGATTGCACAAATAGAGGGTATGCGTTTTTGGGCTTCCCATTCCCACAGCTTCTTGCTCATATGTAGTTTGCATTAGTGCAACTATTGTTCTGGGGTAGGGTTTGCCGGGAATTTGCGCGAATTTCCATTGCCGATACAATACGGCGATGGTGGAGGCGGAACGATTTGCAAGCTCGTACCGCTTTGTGCGTTGATTGCACAAACGGAGGGTTTACGTTTTTGGGCTTCCCATTCCCACAGCTTCTTGCTCATATGTGGTTTGCATTAGTGCAACTATTCTTCTTGGTTAGGGTTTGCCGAGAATTTGCGCGAATTTCCATTGCCGATACAATACGGCGTTGTCGGAGGCGGAACGATTTACAGGCTCGTACCGCTTTGTGCGTTGATTGCACAAACGGAGGGTATGCGTTTTTGGGCTTCCCATTCCCACAGCTTCTTGCTCATATGTAGTTTGCATTAGTGCAACTATTGTTCTAGGGTAGGGTTTGCCGGGAATTTGCGCGAATTTCCATTGCCGATATAATACGGCGATGGTGGAGGCGGAACGATTTGCAAGTTCCTACCGCTTTGTGCGTTGTTTGCACAAACGGAGGGTTTGCGTTTTTCGGCTCCCCATTCCCACAGCTTCTTGCTCATATGTGGTTTGCATTAGTGCAACTATTCTTCTTGGGTAGGGTTTGCCGAGAATTTGCGCGAATTTCCATTGCCGATACAATACGGCGTTGGCGGAGGCGGAACGATTTACAGGCTCGTACCGCTTTGTGCGTTGATTGCACAAACGGAGGGTATGCGGTTTTGGGCTTCCCATTCACACAGCTTCTTGCTCATATGTAGTTTGCATTAGTGCAACTATTGTTCTGGGGTAGGGTTTGCCGGGAACTTGCGCGAATTTCCTTTGCCGATATAATACGGCGATGGTGGAGGCGGAACGATTTGCAAGTTCCTACCGCTTTGTGCGTTGTTTGCACAAACGGAGGGTTTGCGTTTTTCGGCTCCCCATTCCCACAGCTTCTTGCTCATATGTAGTTTGCATTAGTGCAACTATTGTTCTGGTGTAGGGTTTGCCGGGAATTTGCGCGAATTTCCATTGCCGATATAATACGGCGATGGTGGAGGCGGAACGATTTGCAAGTTCCTACCGCTTTGTGCGTTGTTTGCACGAACGGAGGGTTTGCGTTTTTGGGCTCCCCATTCCCACAGCTTCTTGCTCATATGTGGTTTGCATTAGTGCAACTATTCTTCTTGGGTAGGGTTTGCCGAGAATTTGCACGAATTTCCATTGCCGATACAATACGGCGTTGGAGGAGGCGGAACGATTTACAGGCTCGTACCGCTTTGTGCGTTGATTGCACAAACGGAGGGTATGCGTTTTTGGGCATCCCATTCACACAGCTTCTTGCTCATATGTAGTTTGCATTAGTGCAACTATTGTTCTGGGGTAGGGTTTGTAGGGAATTTGCGCGAATTTCCATTGCCGATACAATACGGCGATGGTAGAGGCGGAACGATTTGCAAGCTCGTACCGCTTTGTGCGTTGATTGCACAAACGGAGGGTTTACGTTTTTGGGCTTCCCATTCCCACAGCTTCTTGCTCATATGTGGTTTGCATTAGTCTTCTTGGGTAGGGTTTGCCGAGAATTTGCGCGAATTTCCATTGCCGATACAATACGGCGTTGGCGGAGGCGCAACGATTTACAGGCTCGTACAGCTTTGTGCGTTGATTGCACAAACGGAGGGTATGCGGTTTTGGGCTTCCCATTCACACAGCTTCTTGCTCATATGTAGTTTGCATTAGTGCAACTATTGTTCTGGGGTAGGGTTTGCCGGGAACTTGCGCGAATTTCCTTTGCCGATATAATACGGCGATGGTGGAGGCGGAACGATTTGCAAGTTCCTACCGCTTTGTGCGTTGTTTGCACAAACGGAGGGTTTGCGTTTTTGGGCTCCCCATTCCCACAGCTTCTTGCTCATATGTGGTTTGCATTAGTGCAACTATTCTTCTTGGGTAGGGTTTGCCGAGAATTTGCGCGAATTTCCATTGCCGATACAATACGGCGTTGGAGGAGGCGGAACGATTTACAGGCACGTACCGCTTTGTGCGTTGATTGCACAAACGGAGGGTATGCGTTTTTGGGCATCCCATTCACACAGCTTCTTGCTCATATGTAGTTTGCATTAGTGCAACTATTGTTCTGGTGTAGGGTTTGCCGGGAATTTGCGCGAATTTCCATTGCCGATATAATACGGCGATGGTGGAGGCGGAACGATTTGCAAGTTCCTACCGCTTTGTGCGTTGTTTGCACAAACGGAGGGTTTGCGTTTTTGGGCTCCCCATTCCCACAGCTTCTTGCTCATATGTGGTTTGCATTAGTGCAACTATTCTTCTTGGGTAGGGTTTGCCGAGAATTTGCGCGAATTTCCATTGCCGATACAATACGGCGTTGGCGGAGGCGGAACGATTTACAGGCTCGTACCGCTTTGTGCGTTGATTGCACAAACGGAGGGTATGCGTTTTTGGGCATCCCATTCACACAGCTTCTTGCTCATATGTAGTTTGCATTAGTGCAACTATTGTTCTGGGGTAGGGTTTGCAGGGAATTTGCGCGAATTTCCATTGCCGATACAATACGGCGATGGTGGAGGCGGAACGATTTGCAAGCTCGTACCGCTTTGTGCGTTGATTGCACAAACGGAGGGTTTACGTTTTTGGGCTTCCCATTCCCACAGCTTCTTGCTCATATGTGGTTTGCATTAGTGCAACTATTCTTCTTGGGTAGGGTTTGCCGAGAATTTGCGCGAATTTCCATTGCCGATACAATACGGCGTTGTCGGAGGCGGAACGATTTACAGGCTCGTACCGCTTTGTGCGTTGATTGCACAAATGGAGGGTATGCGTTTTTGGGCTTCCCATTCCCACAGCTTCTTGCTCATATGTAGTTTGCATTAGTGCAACTATTGTTCTGGGGTAGGGTTTGCCGGGAATTTGCGCGAATTTCCATTGCCGATATAATACGGCGATGGTGGAGGTGGAACGATTTGCAAGTTCCTACCGCTTTGTGCGTTGTTTGCACAAACGGAGGGTTTGCGTTTTTGGGCTCCCCATTCCCACAGCTTCTTGCTCATATATAGTTTGCATTAGTGCAACTATTGTTCTGGAGTAGGGATTGCCGGGAATTTGCGCGAATTTCCATTGCCGAAACAATACGGCGATGGTGGAGGCGGAACGATTTGCAAGCTCGTACCGCTTTGTGCGTTTATTGCACAAACAGAGGGTTTGAGTTTTTGGGCTCTCCATTCCCACAGCTTCTTTCTCATATGTAGTTTGCATTAGTGTAACTATTGTTCTGGGGTAGGGTTTGCAGGGAATTTGCGCGAATTTCAATTGCCGATACAATACGGCGATGGTGGAGGCGGAAGGGTTTGCAGGCCTGTACCGCTTTGTGCGTTGATTGCACAAACGGAGAGTTTGCGTTTTTGGGCTCCCCATTCCCACAGCTTGTTGCTCATATGTAGTTTGCATTAGTGCAACTATTGTTCTGGGGTAGGGTTTGCCGGGAATTTGCGCGAATTTCCATTGTCGATATAATACCGCGATGTTGGAGGCGGAACGATTTGCAATTTCCTACCGCTTTGTGCGTTGTTTGCACAAACGGAGGGTTTGCGTTTTTGGGCTCCCCATTCCCACAGCTTCTTGCTGTAGTTTGTAATTGGTGCAACTATTGTTCTGGGGTAGGGTTTGCCGGGAATTTGCGCGAATTTCCATTGCCGATACAATACGGCGATGGTGGAGGCGGAACGATTTGCAAGCTCGTACCGCTCTGTGCGTTGATTGCACAAACGGAGGGTTTGCGTTTTTGGGCTCCCCATTCCCACAGCTTCTTGCTCATACGTAGTTTGCATTAGTGCAACTATTGTTCTGGTGTAGGGTTTGCCGGGAATTTGCGCGAATTTCCATTGCCGATACAATACGGCGATGGTGGAGGCGGAACGATTTGCAAGCTCGTACCGCTCTGTGCGTTGATTGCACAAACGGAGGGTTTGCGTTTTTGGGCTCCCCATTCCCACAGCTTCTTGCTCATACGTAGTTTGCATTAGTGCAACTATTGTTCTGGTGTAGGGTTTGCCGGGAATTTGCGCGAATTTCCATTGCCGATACAATACGGCGATGGTGGAGGCGGAAGGATTTGCAAGCTCGTACCGCTCTGTGCGTTGATTGCACAAACGGAGGGTTTGCGTTTTTGGGCTCGCCATTCCCACAGCTTCTTGCTGTAGTTTGTAATTGGTGCAACTATTGTTCTGGGGTAGGGTTTGCCGGGAATTTGCGCGAATTTCCATTGCCGATACAATACGGCGATGGTGGAGGCGGAACGATTTGCAAGCTCGTACCGCTCTGTGCGTTGATTGCACAAACGGAGGGTTTGCGTTTTTGGGCTCCCCATTCCCACAGCTTCTTGCTCATGCGTAGTTTGCATTAGTGCAACTATTGTTCTGGTGTAGGGTTTGCCGGGAATTTGCGCGAATTTCCATTGCCGATACAATACGGCGATGGTGGAGGCGGAACGATTTGCAAGCTCGTACCGCTCTGTGCGTTGATTGCACAAACGGAGGGTTTGCGTTTTTGGGCTCCCCATTCCCACAGCTTCTTGCTCATACGTAGTTTGCATTAGTGCAACTATTGTTCTGGTGTAGGGTTTGCCGGGAATTTGCGCGAATTTCCATTGCCGATACAATACGGCGATGGTGGAGGCGGAACGATTTGCAAGCTCGTACCGCTCTGTGCGTTGATTGCACAAACGGAGGGTTTGCGTTTTTGGGCTCGCCATTCCCACAGCTTCTTGCTCATACGTAGTTTGCATTAGTGCAACTATTGTTCTGGTGTAGGGTTTGCCGGGAATTTGCGCGAATTTCCATTGTCGATATAATACCGCGATGGTGGAGGCGGAACGATTAGCAAGTTCCTACCGCTTTGTGCGTTGTTTGCACAAACGGAGGGTTTGCGTTTTTGGGCTCCCCATTCCCACAGCTTCTTGCTGTAGTTTGCATTTGGTGCAACTATTGTTCTGGGGTAGGGTTTGCCGGGAATTTGCGCGAATTTCCATTGCCGATACAATACGGCGATGGTGGAGGCGGAACGATTTGCAAGCTCGTACCGCTCTGTGCGTTGATTGCACAAACGGAGGGTTTGCGTTTTTGGGCTCGCCATTCCCACAGCTTCTTGCTCATACGTAGTTTGCATTAGTGCAACTATTGTTCTGGTGTAGGGTTTGCCGGGAATTTGCGTGAATTTCCATTGCCGTCATTGTTAGGCGAAGGTGGATTTGGAGCAATTTCCAAGCTCGTACCGCTTTGTGCGTTGATTGCACAAACGGAGGGTTTGCGTTTTTGGCCTTCCCATTCCCACAGCTTCTTGCTCATATGTAGTTAGGGAATAGAGAGTTCAAAATTGTAACCCATTAGTCTGTACAATTGACGCACCAACCTCCGCAAGCCTGGAAGCAAATTTATTTCTCCCGAGGCCGTGCAATGCCGAAATAGCGCAGATATATGAAATTCACGCAAATTTACGGCAAACTGTAACCCGGAACATAGGTTGCACTCATGCAAATAGTATATGAGCATGAAGCGTAGGAAATAGAGAGTTCAAAAATGTAAGCCGTTAGTCTGCGCATTGAACGTACAAACCTCCACAAGCCTGCAAACAAATCCATTTCACCCGAGGTCTTGCAATGCCGAATTAGCGCTGATATATGAAATTCATGCAAATTGACGGCTAACTCCAACCCTCAACAAATGTTGCACTAATGCAAATAGAATATCAGCATGAAGCATAGGGAATCGAGAGTTCAAAAATGTAAGCCGTTAGTCTGTGCAATGAACACACCAACCTCCACAAGCCTGGAAGCAAATTCATTTCTCCCGAGGCCGTGCAATGCCGAAGTAGCACAAATATATGAAATTCACGCAAATTTACAGCAAACTGTAACCCGGAACATAGGTTGCACTCATGCAAATAGCATATGAACATGAAGCGTAGGGAAGAAAGAGTTCAAAATTGTAAGCCGTTAGTCTGTGCATTGAGCACATCAACCTCCACAAGCCTGCAAACAAATCCATTTCACCCGAGGTCGAGCAATGCCGAAATTGCACAGATATATGAAATTCACACAAATTGACGTCTAACCCTAAACCTGAACAAGGGTTGCACTAATGCAAGTAGCATAAGAGCATGAAGCGTAGGGAATAGAGACTTCAAAAATGTAAGCCGTTATTCTGTGCAATGAACGCACAAACCTCCACAAGCCTGCAAACAAATCCATTTCACCCGAGGTCTTGCAATGCCGAATTAGCGCTGATATATGAAATTCACGCAAATTGACGGCTAACCCCAACCCTGAACAAATGTTGCACTAATGCAAATAGCATATCAGCATGAAGCGTAGCGGATAGTGAGTTCAAAAATGTAAGCCGTTAGTCTGTGCAATGAACGCACCAACCTCTACAAGCCTGGAAGCAAAATCATTTCTCCCGAGGCCGTTCAATGCCGAAATAGCGCAGATATATGAAATTCACACAAATTTACGGCAAACTGTAACCCGGAACATAGGTTGCACTCATGCAAATAGCATATGAGCATGAAGCGTATAGGGAATAGACAGTTCATAATTGTAAGCCGTTACTCTGTGCAATGAACGCACCAACCTCCACAAGCCTGCAAACAAATCCATTTCACCTGAAGCGGTGCAATGCCTAATTAGCGCACATGCATGAAATTCACGCAAATTGACGGCAAACCCTAACCCAGAATATAGGTTCCACTAATGCAAGTAGCATATGAGCATAAAGCGTAGGGAATAGAGAGTTGAAAATTGCACGCCGTTTTTCTGTGCAATGAACGCATCAACCTCCACAAACCTGTAAACAAATCCATTCCACTTGATGTCGTGTAATGCCGAATTTGCACAGATACATGAAATTCACGAAAATTGATTGCTAACCCTAAACCTGAACAAGGGTTGCACTAATGCAAGTAGCATATCAGCATGAAGCGTAGGGAATAGAGACTTCAAAAATGTAAGCCGTCATTCTGTGCAATTGACGCACCAACCTCCACATGCCTGGAAGCAAATTCATTTCTCCCGAGGCCGTGAAATGCCGAAATAGCGCAGATATATGAAATTCACGCAAATTTACGGCAAACTGTAATCAGGAACATAGGTTGCACTCACACAAATAGCGTATGAGCATGAAGCGTAGGGAATAGAGAGTTCAAAATTGTAAGCCGTTACTCTGTGCAATGAACGCACCAACCTCCACAAGCCTGCAAACAAATCCATTTCACCTGAGGCCGTGAAATGCCGAATTTGCACAGATATTTGAAGTTCACGAAAATTGACAGCTAAACTAAACCCTGAACAGGGGCTGCACTAATGCAAGTAGCTTTTGAGCATGAAGCGTAGGGAATAGAGAGTTCAAAATTGTAACCCGTTAGTCTGTGCAATGAACGCACCAACCTCCACAAGCCTGCAAACAAATCCATTTGAACCGGGTCTTGCAATGCCGTATTAGCGCTGATATATGAAATTATTGCAAATTGACGGCTAATCCCGACCGTGAACAAATTTTGCATTAATGCAAATAGCATATCAGCATGAAGCATAGGGAATAGGGAGTTCAAAAATGCAACCCGTTAGTTTGTGCAATGAACGCACCAACCTCCACAAGCCTGCAAACAAATCCATTTCATCCGAGGCCGTGTAATGCCGAATTTGCGCACATACATAAAATTCACGCAAATTCACGGCAAACTCTAACCAGGAATATAGGTTCCACTAATGCAAGTAGCATATGAGGATGAAGCGTAGGGAATAGAGATTTCAAAATTGTAAGCCGTTAGTCTGTGCAATGAACGCACCAACCTCCACAAGCCTGTAAACAAATCCATTTCACTCGATTTCTCGAAATGCTAAATTTGCACAGATGTAAGAAATTCACGCAAATTGACGGCTAAACTTAACCCGGAATATAGGTTCCACTAATGCCAGTAGCATATGACCATGAAGCGTAGGGAATAGAGAGTTCAAAAATGTAAGCCGTTACTCTGTGCAAAGAACGCACCAACCTCCACAAGCCTGAAAACAATCCATTTCACCCGATGCATTGCAATGCTGAATTAGCGCAGATATATGAAATTCACGAAACTTTACGGCTAACCCTAACCCGGAACAAAGATTGTACTGATGCAAGTAGCATATCAGCATGAAGTGCAGGAACAGAGAGTTCAAAAATGTAAGTTTGCAGGCTTAATTGTGGAGGTTGGTGCGTTCAGTTGTAAGCGGCGTTTATCTGTGCAATGAACGCACCAACCTCCACAAGCCTGCAAGCGTAGGGAATAGAGAGTTCAAAAATGTAACCCGTTAGTTTGTGCAATGAACGCACCAACCTCTACAAGCCTGCAAACAAATCCCTTTTACCCGAGGCCGTGCAATGCCGAATTAGCGCACATACATGAAATTCACGCAAATTGACGGCAAACCCTAACCCGGAATATAGGTTCCACTATCGCAAGTAGTCTTCAGCTTCACCCTGCACATTGTACAGTATAGGAGGTGTCAGTTAAATTGAAAGCATTGCTCTTCTGCTTTAATAGTCTCCCTTTGATTGACTGCATATTTATACTTCAATTTAAACTTAAAAGTGTGTGTAATAACTAAAAATTGTATAATGCTGACATTTATATTTAATCCATTTGCAATGCTAATTAATGGTTCACCCTCTGCAACTGCCTATTAGCAACAGTAATTGTGGTGGATGTACATAGTTAAATTAACCTTCATAAAGAATGTGCATACAATATTTTACTATTAGAACCTTGCCCACATATATGTTTCCTATGGTAAAACTGGTCAAGCTAAATTTAAGATAGCCATCACAAATATCAAACAACATAATTTTTTTTTATTTAGTTTTATTCTACATGGAGTTATTCTAAAACATTATACTCTAGATTTGTACCCTGGAAGTTGGGGCATTGAGTGGGGGAATGCCCACACTACTGCACATCATCATTCTCATTTGTTGAGGTCAAGCTGGTGTAATTGTGTAGACTGTGCAGGCCCGTAGCCAGGATTTTTGCAAGGGGGGTTACATGGATGTCTGATGTGTAGGCCTTGGTAGATTATGCTCACATTTCTACCTATTATTCTATTCTTTTATTCCCATAAACTTCACCTATTATTCTTTTCAATGCACCTATTATTCTCAATTATGCTAACTGGATTTCACACATATGCATATACAAATGACAATAATTTGAAAGTGGTTACAATTAGGATTCTCGCCTTTCTCAGTGGTTGTATTCTAGCATTACTGAAAGCTGTATGTAGTCCACCAAAGAAGATTCTTGCTGAAAACATAAGAAACTTGTTACTGGGAATGAGGCTACAGTGCACTTGGTTGAAAGAGATTGCAAGTTTGCAATGTTCTGGCCACCTGATCAGGAAAGTGTACCTATTATGCCAGCATAATTCTTGATGCTCAGAAGCACCTATTATGCTAGCATAATCTACCAAGGCCTACTGATGTGTATGCAATTGTATAACCATGCAAGACTAGGGGGGTGTGGGGGCATGCTCCCCCAGGAAATTTTTAGAAATCAGATGCTCTGAGACTGCTTCTGAAGCCATTTTGGGACAGAAGCAGACCCGTAGTAGCAGTGTACGCTACATGGCTCGTAGAGTGTTGTATCCAATTTTTGGGTGTCCATGTATGCATTTGCTAAGCCAGCTGACATCAAATTTCGACGAGAGAAGGTACCACGGTTGACAGAACAGCAGGTGGGGTGACAGATGGTGAAATAGCATGCAGAGAATACTGAAAATATGTCAGCTTATACGACAGCTAAATGTCAGACTCTATAGACTACCATAATATACCGTACGTTTCCATGTGTTTTCAGAAAGTTGGTATGACTCCAGGCTGTTCAGTTGCCGCTTGATCGTTGGCGGTGACTCACTAGAAGAACAACTAGTGAGCTCTTGAGCGCCTGAAATAGAGATTTACGCGCGTCCTTTCATCGCAGCGGCGTAAACCGCTTACGTGCTCTGATCTCCATGAACAAACACGTATAGCTGCAATCAGACTCGTTTGGACAATGGTGATTCTTAGTAGCATCGAGGCTAGTGGGCCACTTTTAAACGGTAGGGCACTTAGAATGCACAGTTAAGCGGTGTTTAAAATCTTTTTGGAAGCCAAAAGGGGGGTTCGAGCGAACCCCCTCGAACCCCCCCTACCTACGGGCCTGCTGTGTCTGATTGCACTCAACTAAGCAGGTAGCAGACTGTATTAGAGTATCTACCTGCTGATAT
Organism: Agelas oroides; assembly: GCA_949130485.1. Lineage (NCBI taxonomy): Eukaryota > Metazoa > Porifera > Demospongiae > Agelasida > Agelasidae > Agelas > Agelas oroides. Next base: position 30,020,872 of record OX422183.1, on the reverse strand, counting down.
CATGGCATCTTACAATGTATTGTATATTCTGACCATTTACTTAATTCTTCAAGTGATTTTCTACTGAGTAGTTAACGTTTAAATTGGGTCACACACAGAACAAAGTGTAAAAGAATAATATCGTCACAAATTTGGTATGTTCAAGAAGTGTGCACACACTAGTTAAATTCAGAGCAGTATCCCAGCAGTGATTCGCGCAGTTCAATCCTGGCAAGGTGTACTCTGGGCTGAGTGTCATGCTGAGGGATTTTCTGCTTGCAGACAAACTTCTTTAGAACTGACCCGATTTTAGATACTTTAACTGTCAATTTCCTTACTATGTTCACAACAATCCAATTACAATGATGTGAAGACCTTTTTAGTGCATGAAATGCAACAGTGATAATGAATTGAGTAAAAGCAACACTGACAGAGGCATACACAACTCCTGCTTGTCCTTTTCCAGCAACTTTGGTGTAGAATGTGGTAGATGACAATACACCAAGGTTGATGATATTGGAGTATTCAATGACATTCAGAGACCATGTCTTGTAGACAGTGCCAAAGAGTACAACATGCATGAACAGAGAGAGCACTGTTAAGACGATTGCTAGAAAGTTGATGTCAGGTGCAATGCAACCTAGCAGGAGTAGTCCAGTCCAGTAGCGATGCCTGTCTTTGTAGAGTCCAGTGTATGCATCAAAGAGTGGCTTCAGTTTCTTTACCCAAAACAGCACTCTGTAACTGGACCTGTGTTGGAGGTATTGGATGAAAATGAGGATGGCTGTGTAGGGCAAGGAGATGAAGAGTAGGAGCAGAGCAGCTATGAAGAGCGGAATGTGCTTGCCTACTAAGTAGTCAACATTTCCATCATAGAGCCAGACCTTTCTCACAGAGTTATCAGACTGATACTCAAGCGGAGTTGATTGGAATACAGTGATGATTATCCGAAGTAGCTTGGTATAAGATAAGAGAAACAGTGTCGCCAGGACCGGCACTGCATTTCTTCCACTCAGCCTTGCTGCAAGCGTAAAATAGTGGCTCAGTACTATGATGATCATGACCAAGAACCAGATGTAGAGTGGGAAAACAAACTGTAGCCATGTCTTGACATAGGCATCTAGTCCATTGTAGAAACAGGTCTCAATACCGAGGTCTAGGTTGATCCAGGCTATGAACCAGCTGAGGAATGAGTTGCTTGTGTTGGGAGGGAAGAAAGTAGCATGGTTGGCTCTCACTGTGTTAGCATAGAAGATGAGACCATTGATTGTTCCCACAGATACAGTGAGGTTTAGTACAATCAATAGCACCACTAGAGCTATCCCAGCTAAGCCAATGACTGGAACCCAAAGCAGGGCCCACAGACTTGAGCACTCCCTACATGCAGATGTTCCAAAGACATGACTGAGGTTGCACTGACATGCTCCACAGAGGATGCCAGAGCGATTGAATGCACACTGCTCATCTGGGTCCTCCAAGTCAAGATCAAAACTCTCAGGCTTACAATAATCAAATGGGCAGTGATCATGTACTAGGATTCCATTCTGTGAACCATTTGTTAATGTTGCATTGATCCACATTAATGATTGTCTGTTGATTGTCTGGGTGTCAAGCTGCAGTTTATTCCATGTTGTTGTAGTTGGGAGTGACAAGTGCATGAAGAGTTGTGCAATACAACCCCAGTGGGCAAGGATGCAGCGTAATGTGCACACGAACATCTGTGAATTGGAAGAGTACTGCTTTCAACACCTCATCAGAAGCATTCTCTTCGTAGTTTTCTGGAACATTAATCTTGTTGACTTCTCAATATCATAACATTGCTATGATTCTGGGAAAAGATGGTGTACATCAGATTTGTACATGTTCCTTTGACTTTTTGTGCTTCCTACAATGATTTTATTTGTGGTTGATCAATAGGGCTGTTTGAAGTAAACCTAGTATGTACTGTGAAGGGTATTGTTCCAAACCTCTGTCCAACTGCAACTGCGCGGTATTTGAAATGTCTTACCAGGGTAGGCTGTGACATTATACTGCAGTCAGGAAGATTATTTGTGCATAAACAAACTCTTGTTGGATTGGAAGATACTGCTGACAATTGCAGTGAGTCATCTCCAAAGTGAAATATAGTATCAAATATTGGACCTGTGCCCTTGCATATATCTACCCATCCCCCATAGATACTGCTTCCAGCAATATCAGCAGTATTGTTGTGAAACAACAGACTTGGAAGCAAAAATTGTAGTCTGTTATGAGAAACGAGTTGTGCATGAAAGAAACATGGAATAAATTGTTTTAAATAGGTTTCTTTTTCTGGAATGTTAGTCACATATAGGGCTCCTCCATAATCCAATTGGTGAGCATGATTTCTTGTGAAGGCAGTTATACTGTGTGAGCCAAGTGTGACTGTACCTCCATTTTGCAATGCTAGTGCTCCACCATCATAACCTGCATTTTCCATGAATGTTATGTTTGCATCTCTTTGGACAACTATGGTGGAAGCATCAGCTAATATAGCCCCACCATTCTGCTCTGCATTGTTTCTCAGAAAAGTGATTTTACTTTGTTCCCAAAATACAAATTGACTGTTTTCATATAGAGCTATAGCACCACCTGCTTTTCCTTCATTTTCTGCTAATTCTGCTTTTTGTTGAAATATAATGGTTGACTTGATGACATAGACTGTACTTCCCATTTCCACCTCATTACCAATAATTTTTGTATGTCCATGGAAAGATATTGTGCTTGTGATTAAGAGCAACATTCGCCTTCCAGTGTTATTGGTGAAGTAATTGCTTCCATACAGTGAGATGTTGCTATTAACTACTATCATTCCTGTAACGTATTCATCTAAGCAATTGTAGATAAATGTTATATCCTGCAGATCAATGGACAACCTATGCACATCCAGTGCTATGACATTGGTACAATTTTGTATGGTAACATTCTTCAATTTTACTCTAGCATCACCATGTTTCTTTCTTGTCTGACTCCACTGATAATCCTGTCCCCCAAAAATGGCTTTTGGAAATGTGCACCATGTAGTCTTCAGCTGTTTCTGTTGGGCAGGTACAGGTATGCAAAGAGCTATTACCATAGTGTAACTGTATTTTGGCTACATCATACCTCCATGGTGTATTAGTGCTTGTGATCTGTTTTGCCTGGATTACAGAACAGTGACACTTCCAATTTTCAATTGCAATGTGAAGGTTGCCATGCCATCCATCTTGCATACCAATGTTTTCACATGTTGTAATATTGTTTATGTAAATGTGAACATTGTATGTGGTCTGTGCTAGTTTAATGCTGAGTCCTGTAGCATACTTGGTGGGGTGATATCGGTGTCCTTTTTGGCGTGGTCTACTTCCAAAAGTAGCCTGAACTTCCTTGATATTTAGATCAGTAGGTAAAATGACATCTGACATGGAAGGCATGTCCAAAAACATTAGCAAGCAGTTTGGTTTGTTACCACTTAATACAGAGTGTAAGATGTTTGAAACTCCAATCATGTTAACTCCCAGCAATGGAATTGCTTATAGCCACCTCAGAGATGGTAACATTTACTGTTTGCAAGAAGTACAAGTCACTCTCGAAACTTTTGTGGATGGTGTTTTGAGCAATGTTTCAAAGTCGTGAGGATACACTATGAAGTTTAAAGGAAAACGTGCACCGCAGAAAGAGAAACTTAGTTTTATTATATCTAGTGAGGTGACATTTTTAAACATGAATCCAAATGATCCTCCACAGTGAATCACAGTCCTTGAGTTCATAGTGCTATTGTTATGGTTGTAACCAATCATGGAGATGTTCCTTACATTGTTGATCAGCACTGTGTGATATCCAGTGAAGTATGTTTGGTGGAGCCCAGGCAGAAATGTGATGAGATGCAAAGAACTGAGATGGGTTTTGTACCATATCAGTCGGAGTGTAGCAAGGATCCCTGGGACAACTTGTGTTACTGCTGGGTATGACAAAGAACTGCTTTGCTGTGACTGTCCAAGATAGCAGAGTGAGGCAGGAAAGCACTAGGGAATACATTTTCAGACTTAGCTTTCTCTTAACTCAATATTGTCTGAGAATCTGAAGACAAATACAAACCTTGGTTATCCCTACTGCCTATACACCTAGTGCAATAATATTATGTTCCTTTAATTCACAGCTGTTTTGAATGTAAGCAATTACCTCATAGTTATTACTAACAACCAACAGCTTTTGTAAACTAGGTCGCTATATCCAAGTTACACCTTCATAGAAGACTGCTAACTGATTAAGGCATAAGTGATGCAGTTGGACATTTTTATTGTCGCACACATTATCCGATCTTTGCTTGTAGCAAAATAAGTCCTGTCTGCTCAGTATATGGTAGACGTTACATATAAATACCTCAGCAAGCTCATATTAGATATTCTCAGTCTAGCTTTAATGAATTAGCAAATATACGTAGCAGTGTATGATGCATGGAGAAAGCAGGAGTGCACATGAATAAGCTTGACTTATTATATTACAATGTGAAATTTATCATTACCCAAGATCGTTTGTATAGTGGTACTAGAAACCCCTGAAAAGCAGCATCTTTGGGAACCTGTTTAAAGGCAGAATTACTATTTGTACACAGTTTTAATGGTGGAGCTGCTACGTAACACTATACTCTCTTACATCCTTGTATATAACATGATCTGATAGTTAAACTCATCACAGCAAGAACACTGTTTTACACCAGTAAAGATCAGGTTTAACATTATAATAAAGCTCTCTGATTCTTATCAAACTGGCCATGAGTGCTATCCATGAATTAATGAGATTTGATGACAGTACAGCCCTCATTGCACGTCTACATGGTATACATAATAATTATGTGTGATTGCATTTCCAAATTGTAATATCATCACTCACATTTCAGTCTTGTCTCTCTTAAATTGCAGGAAGACGCTTTGTTAGCAGCAAATACTATACCGCACCCTGGTACCTGGATGGCACTGCTAGAAATATTTAGTGGACCCTTGTGAGTATATTTTAGTGCTGTTTTATGTAAAATTGGTGTACAATTTACCATTACTGAGAGCAGCACTTTCAAAATGATTACAAAATGCTACTGAGTACAGTTGTTGATTAACCAGATATATCACAGTACTGTGTTGAAAATAGCTTTGGAAAAACTGAGTGATTGTACAAAGTATTTTATCAAATCTTCTCAGGTAAATGTTACAATCCATGATAAACAGAAATAATACTTTCATACTTTTACGCAAACAGTTTTGGATGCAGTTGTTGGTTGAACACACCAGTGATTCTGTATTGGAAATGACCATTTGGGAAACTGGTCTATTTGTACTGAAAGAAAACTTCTGTATTTTGCAAGTAAATTGTATCAGACATGGCTACATGCAGAATAAACCTGCATAAGCATGTACTTTCAGTAGCTTTCTCCTTTGCTGACGTATGTTAATTTTGAAGGCCTGAGAATCAGAGCAGCCTAACCTACAAATGGAATGCTCTCAAAATATATTCGAGGAGCTACTGAAAATTTAGAATTTTTGACCTAATTGTAGGGAATGCTTATTGCATTCTTGCACAATTTTAGTACTTGATTGACTTAACCCAATTAGTTCTCGGCTCTTCATATATCATGTTGCATGGCTTCTACCATCATTAGTCCAGATGCATTGTGTTTTAGAGGAAATCCAAGTTTGATCTTGATCTGGTGATACTTTGCTCTGAGGCAAGTTAGGCTCTTAGATGAGACTTCAGTTGCTACGTTGTCTGTAAATACAGTGAAATGGAAACAACTGCATTAATTCTCAGCAGCACTGCTCCTCTCCAACTGTGTGCACGTATATACACAAAAATCAAGTAGATTGTAATACTATTAAGTGCATGACATAGAGATAAGCAAAGAGTAACATCACATTGCTAGCATGAAAGTAATCACATAATTGGGATCAATTATCATACCCTCATGTATATTTCATACGTGTGAACGATAATTATCCAATTCGTAACTAACAAAGCAACCCAACATAAAAATGTGTGATAATTTGTGCACATGTATAAGTCGTCTATATGCAAACAAGCTGGAAGTGACTGTGATCACACTTTTTCTCTCATTCTACATGCAGTTATTGCCCGTATAGTGGGAAACTTTCGAGTCAGAAAACATTCACAAACTGGCGGAAATTAACTTTTCGTGGAGAAAACTTTCGCGGATTGCTCGCTGGTGTCCGCCAAAAGATGCCACGCCCCCAATTTTGTGGAGAAAACTTTTGCAAATACCTCAAAATTCGCGAAAGTTTTCTCCCTCGAAAGTTTCCCTCTATACGGAAAAGTGTTATTAACTAGTAGTCCAAATCAAACATTAAAATAAATGTGTTGAGATATGGTAGGTATGTACATGTGGCTAAATTTCATGGCTGCAGAATGGGTTCTTTCCAAAATGTCAACTCGCAAAATGTCAACTCCCAGAATGTCAACTCCCAGAATGTCAACTTCCCAAAAGGTCAACTCCAAAAATGTCACCTCCCCGAATGTCAACTCCCAGAATGTCAACTCTCAAAATGTCAACTCCCAAAATATCAACTTCCCATAATGTCAACTCCCAAAGTGTCAAGACATTAGGGCTGCTGCTTAAAAATGATGTGACACAGCAGGATTCTGATTCCAATCAGCTGGAGATGGTCTGACTCACAGAATGTAGATTCTGCAGAAATAGTCTCAGAAGTGATCTCCAAGCATAGACATGTTAACATTTTCTTAGGGACAAATGCCCCCATACCTCCCTAATTGCTGTGTGCCAACATACACAGCTTGCCAGATTATGGCCACATCATTTTTAAGCAGCAGCCCTAACAATATGGCAATTGGAAAAAAAATGTCATTCAAATGTTATAGCGTCACATAGATTATTGATATTTAACACCCTACCAGGGTTACTGACCTGGATCTTTTACATCTAAAAAGGAGTTATTGCCCGTATAGTGGGAAACTTTCGAGTGAGAAAACATTCACAAACTGGCGGAAATTAATTTTTCGTGGAGAAAACTTTCGCGGATTGCTCGCTGGTGTCTGCCAAAAGATGCCATGCCCCCAATTTTGTGGAGAAAACTTTTGCAAATACCTCAAAATTCGCGAAAGTTTTCTCCCTCGAAAGTTTCCCTCTATACGGAAAAGTGTTATTAACTAGTAGTCCAAATCAAACATTAAAATAAATTGTACCCTGTTCGCAGAGTAACATAGATTAAGACCTCTTTGGCTAAACCTGGCACGCCAGCATCTGCAATGCTGTATGTTTGAACAGAACCTGTGTTTCTAAAGTCCACATCACCAAGTGGACTCCAAGGATTAAGTGGCTGCCACGCCTAAGGATTCAACATATTTTATAATTGATACAGTGTATAGACAGAATTTCATTTATCCACAAAACCACCATACACATATATACATACAATACACCCATGCCTACATAGAAGCCAACATCTATGATTCAAAGACTGGGAGGCAAAATCAACTCTAACCCCTGAGCTAGCTAACTCACTATAGCAATGCAAGTTTAGCATCAGCAATGTAGCTACTTACCATTTCAGTAGTTTGCTTGTAAATTTAAAAACCGAGAGCAGTCTGCATATAGAACAGAATTGAACTGCAGCAGTGGATCATGTGTTGACATTCATTAGCCAAATATGCTCCAAGAGCGGAAAAGTGAAAAGTACCTTGGTGCAATTAGTTAATGGTGATGTCACGTAATTCACTTGTTGGAGAGTGCAATGTCATTTGTAGTAAACTAGACATAGAGTCTTCCAAGATCAATAAGTGGATAAATCAAACATAATTATCTGATTGAGTTTTGTAAACCTTCTTCTGGTCACCAAAGCAGGTCTGCAATCAAGCTTTCTAACCTAGCTGCTTACAGCTCTATTGAAAACATGCCTACTGTGAAAGACACATATCCATCCTTAAAAAAGAACAGCATTTTTCTTGAACTAAGTACTGCATGGTCATCTGTAGCAAGGACTTCAAAGTTCAATCTGCAGCACTACTAGTTAATGGTATAAGGTTATTGTAGTAAAACGGATGCCACAAGCATGATTTGTATTGGATAAAGTACTCACACTTATGTACACAATTCTGTAGGCAATGGGAACTATACAAAACTCATGCAGAGGTTGTGATAACACATTTACTTTCAGTAAAAACACACAAATCTTATTTTCAACACAACCAAAATGCACCTAAATGCAGTTTGCATACACTCTTAATGTAACTATTAGTACATTGTATATAAAGAGTTCAAGCAAAACAGCACTGAAATTCTAACAAATAATATAGTATTGCTCATACTTTCATGAATTCCCACTTTGTTACAGTACGGGGGGGGGGGGGGGGGGGGGACAATTTTAGGGGGGTCCAAATTAAACGTGACACTACCATGGTAGGTTTGGCATCTCACACTAACTCTTATAATGGTGTGAATGCCAGCATAACATTCTTGTATAGTTGGCTACAAGAGCTTCTACACTGGGTACCTTGACTTTTGAAAAGCTGAATTAAGTCACTAACTTATATATTTACTGCTGAAAGTACTAGTTTGACACTAGGAACACCATTGTAGTTGGCACCCCTTAGTTTCTGGGGGTTGATAATACTATACTGAACACACCATTCACGTTAACTTGTTTCTATAGTCCTTCTATGCACTTTTTATTAACAATTACGCTTACTATGATTAAATATAGTTGAGTCTTACATATTGACTTAATTATGACTGCTGGACGCTGAAGCAACGTCCAACATACGTAACGGACTAGCGCAGTTTATTTTGCAAGTATACGTTTCAGTGTACACTAGGGTTGGGCGGATTATGCTCCATTTTTTACCCATTATGCTATTCCAATATGCTCAAAATTGTACCAATTATGCCTAAAATTATGCCCAAAATTTGCCTATTATGCTCAAACTATGCCCATTATTTCTGGAAGGAGCAAACTTGTATGTTCGAATAATTATTTAACACTGTACAGAAAAAGTAAATTGAAACAGGATGGCAGTTCATCGACCATTGTAGTCTCGCGTAGCCACACCCCGTTCCGCAAGAGTGGGTGTGGCCACGCTAACATCCTGGTGAGTTCAATGTAGATCACCAGACTCTGCGATTGCTGTTCATTGCTCCCTCACTTCGCCGCTTACCAACAGGGCATGGGATGAGATACTTCACGGTCTGGGACTGGGATACGGTCTGAGGACGAGACTACCAGTCTACCACAGACACATTATGCTCAAAATGTACCTATTATTCCCGCATAATGCTCAATGCTTTCTGGTACCTATTATTCCCAAAATTATGCCAGCATAATCCGCCCAACCCTAGTGTACACTTGACAGGCGTCTATAGCTTCTCTACAGTTCAGATACCAATACTGCATGAGACTGGCAACAGCAATGCTAGAACTATTCAACTACCTCGCTTTGCGTCTACAATCCGCGTCGGCAAAGTACACATTTCCGGTGTCACAGCGGAGAAGCTATTAACCCGTTTGAAACGTTATGTTTCAGAGATGCTTAACCCCTTTGATACGAGTAAGATAGTCACAGAAGCAGTACTGGCACTGGGATAGCAGGTACCTGGAGGTGCTTTCAAATAGCCATTCTGAAGCAACTGGGTATGGAATAAAAACAAAGTAGCTGGCTTTACATATGCAGTCTATAGATATGCATACCTTGCATCCCCAGTGCACTATGGGAATTTATAAAAACGATGGTGTAGACTATAGCAACACAACATGAGTACCAGGCCAAGTAGAATTTGAGCTTAATGGTTTCAATATAACCAGAATTTGAGCTTGTAAAATAACAAACCTGTGCCAAGTTACAAGGAGAGATCTTGTGACATTTGGTCGTAGTCTGTATGAATATGATGATGTCAGTGTGCAGACAGTTATTGTTGACCCACACTTCCACTTTACACATCAATGTGTCTTTCATCCGTGTCCACCAAATTTTGGCTTGTCAGCACAAAAGAGACAGTGACAACAGTCTTCTTCCACTACATACTCTTGACACAACTAGCCTCGTTCTTATACCCGCCCCCTCCCACTAACTCTTGCCAAACTGTAAAGCATGTTTGTTTCACTGGCTTCTGTATATATCAGCCATTAATGCTGCTGGCACTATTTCAGCAGGAGGTGATGACAGGGCAGTGTTTGCCTTCTTAGCAGCCTCCTGTAGGGGTCTTAAGTGCTAGAAAAAGTGCCACCCACAAAAATGCTATTTCAATGAAAGTTTTATTACTAACGCTCGGCATTCTGCTAGCTGTGCTTTTAATGATAGCGGAAGTGCATGACAATATGATTGCCTTACAAAGGTGGTCTGCTTGAATACCAACTCTGTTCTGATAAGCATGCCTATCATATTAAGCGGAATAGTGGCAGCAGCATTAATGGCTGATATACAGAAGCCAGTGAAACCAACATGCTTTACAGTTAATATGACAGGCACATGCATAGCCTCGTACCCAGGCTACTCCCTGCTTTTCTGCAGGGGAGGAGCCTGGGTACGAGGCTACACATGAACTCACTAGGTACAGTTGTTACTCTTAATAGGCAGAAGAGATCAAGATATAGGGTGTTTAGTGGAAGGAGACTGTGGTCACTGTCCCTTTTGTGTTGACAAGCCAAAATTTGGTGGACCCAGGTGAAAGAAATGATGGTGTGCAAAGTGGAAGTGTGATTCAACAATAATCGTCTCTGAAGTGGGATTATCATAATGTAGTAACAATGACACCATTCCAAGTTGTACTTGTTTCTGGTCGGATTTCCCTTCCATGTGCATGGGCGGTACATCAGCAAAGCAGTAGCAATCAAAATGTATTTATTTGCCAATAAAAGAAACACATCACTGTGTAAGAAAATCATTTGTTTTGAATCACAAAAATGATGCTATTTCCATATCCTTATCCGTATAAAAGTTTCAAGCAGGTAGGCCGGAAATAAAAAATAAACACCTGCATAGAAGTCAACCAAAGGATTTTTGGGTTCAAGTGACCACTGCTTCTGTGCAAGTTTATTATACAAAGATGCTCATAAACTGAAGTGGTCTGGAATAGAGCAGAAACAGAAGTACAGTGGAACCCCTCTATAACAGACACCAATGGGAGCCAACATTTTGTCCCTTATAGGGAGGTGTCCCTAACTCAGGGGCTTCCGGTATATTTCCAGTAGGCGTGGTACTGTGTAATCGGGCTGTGAACACAACGTGGCTGCATTTTCAGAGCTTTCCTTTGCAGTACGCTGGCAGGGAAGGCTAAGCAGAGGCTAGTACTATGAGTAACAGTACTAAGCAAATGTCAACTTGTTAACTACAGCAGCGATGGTGTACAATCTTGCTGAAAGGTCGACGAGTGTCCGCAAAATCGGGGTCGTTGAGTATTGTTTGCGTACAATTGGGACTGCGAAAACTGTCCGTTATACGGAGTAGCGGGGTGTCCGCTATTCAGGGGTTGCTTAAGTATTGAAGTGAATGGAAGGACAGTCGGGACTTTCAGAATTGTCCGTTATATCGTGGGTGTCCGCTGTTGAGGGGTGTCCGTTAAGCGGGGTTCCACTGTACAACTTGGGGGTGGCCTTATGTATAGTTTTGTGTAGGTTCACTGTTGTCCACAACCAAATCTGGCAAGAGTACGACCAAATCTCACAAAATCTCTCCTTGTATCTTGGTGCAGTTTGCTATTTACAAGCTCAAATTCCACTTTTCCTGATACTCATGTTGTGTTTCTATAATCTACACCATCGTTTTTACAAATTTCCATAGTGCAGGGAGTGCAAAGTATGCATATCTATAGACTGCTACCTTGTTTCCAGGCCAGGGGTTTCAAAATGGCTATTTCAAAGCACTTCCAGGAACAGCTTTACCTGCTATCCCAGTGCCATACTAGCTTTTGCAATTGAGAGGTATACTCGTCCAAATTAAACAATAAAGATGTGACAGCCATCGATTACTGAGTATTGTACATCTCTTGATCCCACATTGATATCACATACAATCAACAGCACTCGTTTGGAGTAGATCTTGTGGGAAGATTATTTAGTGGAAGTTGACCTCGTAGGAAGTTGATTTCATGCATGTGAGCTGATTTCATACTATACCAAATTGACATTTAAAGTCCAAGAGTTCACTACCCTGGGCCTGCCAACTACCAGGTGAAAGGTTGAAGGGTCTGAACTGTCACCTGCTCTACAGAGTACAAAGGCTTTGATCACATCCTGTTTAAGGTACTATATAAATAGTTGCTTGTGTGTAAGTCTCTACATGCAGTCTATATGAACAATTTATGATAGCCTTGCTACAAACTTCAAGATGGCTAAATTTCTAGTAGTCAGTCAGCTGTGTGTGGCTCTCACTTGCAGCATCCTCTTTGTTGGTGTCACTAGTCAAGGTACAAAATATTGCTGACAGATTAATCATCTCTCTCTCTCTCTATCTATGATATTATCTATCTATCTATCTATCTATCTACCTATCTATCTGTCTGTCTGTCTGTCTGTCTGTCTATCTGTCTGTCTGTCTGTCTGTCTGTCTGTCTGTCTGATCTATCTATCTATCTATCTATCTATCTATCTATCTATCTACCCATCTGAAATGTTTCATTGTTGGTCTGCACTTGCAGCGCGCACAAACATTCGGATACGAGGCGGACTGAACAGATGTCAGGGAAGGTTGGAGTTGTTTGTGTCTGGAAGAGATAGATACTGGGGTACTGCATGCGATGAAAGGTTTGGTGACGAGGAGGCTCAAGTTGTTTGCAGACAGCTGGGCTGTGAAGCAAGAGGGGCTATGCGAAGACCTGTCTTCGAGTAAGTGATATACCTTCTTTTTTCTTTTTTTTTATGGAGTCAATATAATTATATATAAGAACACATGAAAGAGAGATTCTTGTCCCTGCCTGGATCAATTTTTGGAGAGCTGGTCTGCTTAGTTTGATGTGGTTAAGGTCACATGCAGGTTCAATGGTGAGTTCTGGCCATGTTTGTGATTGTCAATAGCTAGCACAGCCTAACAAAAGTTGAAGCTCAGGGGATTGTGTATTACATCCAACTAATATAGAACTACCTAGCTATTTTCAGGAAGATTTGCATGATTCATTGCTGCTCATGCACAACCGGAATCTGGAGGTAGCTAATGTCCCTAGACAGCACACAGATCTTTGGGCAGTCAAAAGCTAGAGAGCAAAACATTTTGCTGATTTCTTGACTGAAACAGTGGCATAGCAAGTTGTGTCAAGCAAATTGCATGCCATTTAACGTGGATATGAGATTTAACTCCGAGTTTATGGGACTGAAGATCGCACGTGTGTCATTTTTAGCTCTTTGTTCAGTGCAGATTCGTTTCTCGTACACAGTGCCGTGGTGCAGGCCTCCAAACTAGCCAGAATATCCATCGTTTTGCTGTAGTTCTTGCTGGACAGACTGTCAGTTTACTGACATCCCGGCTGACCCTGCTTCTGATACTTACCTTAACTAGAGCACGTACCCCGCGCGCCACGTAGCTATGCGTGTGATTCCGTCGTCTCACAAATGCACGCTTTATAGCGAACCCTAGGAACACTGAAACCGTCGTCTCATGTTGTACAGGTGGCCAGGTATCTGGGTGTGGTCGATAGGCGTGCCCACGATGCCAACTCAAAATGACGCAGGATTTTAAGCGTTTGTGAGAGTGTATTTAGCAAAAAGAAGCACAGACAAGGCAGCCGGTGTTACGTTTTGCACAGTTTGAAGATTATTTAGCACTAATAGAACGGCCTGGATCTGGAGAACTGGCGTTTTTTGTGCCGACAGACAGACAGACAGACAGACAGACAGAGACAGACGGACGGACAACGACAACAGACGGACACGACCGATCACTTCACCCCTTGCACATGCACGCGGGGTAATTAACCTCGCCCCGAACTTTGCACTGAAACCTAGCCCCTGACCCTCGCCCCTACACATCCGGGCCGTTACGGATCCACAGGCAACACTTCATCAATCGATAGGCAACCCTTGACCTGCCTGCTTTTGTCACATATATGTGACTCGAATATGCCGTGTGTATTAATACAGCCTAGTACAGTGGTGCTTACAGAAAGCTAAGAAGCCAGCGAGACTTTAGGCCACGCCCTTCCGCTTATAATTTGTTATTAGTAGGAAAGGGCGGTACTAGTGCGTGAATTTTGACAACATCAAGGGCTACCAAACACGAAGCAAACAAAGGGAGCAAACAGCCTTCAATTTTCACTTAAGGTAGGAGTACTAGCATCACGGAAATCGTCTGAGTTGTTAGTATCAAGAGTTCATAACAGTAAGAGTGTGCAACTCCCATATGCTTTCTATACCAGCCATCTGGATGGGATGAGGTAGGCAATCTGCAGTGGATATGCTTAGCAGGTACTTAACATGAAGCCATTCTAGGTGTTAGTGTACATTAGCTATGTGAAAGCCCACCTCTTTATTGCTGTGTTTCACAGCTAAGCATATTCACTGCTGATTGCCTACGTCATCCTATCCAGATGGCGGGTGTTGAAACCATATGGGAGTTGCACACTCTTACTGTTATGAACTCTTGTTAGTATCAAGTGGTGAACTTTGGTAGTAACTATACACGGGGAAGGTAATGTCCTCAAACGAGTTTTATATACCTTGCAATCGATGTATTTAGTCCAGTCTAGTTACACAATAGTCGAATACACAAATCATGCCTAGATCTGCCAATGTGTTGCCCCCAATGCTTGTCACTTTGATCTTCATATAAGAAACGTTGCACAGCTGAAGCATAAGCTTCTGTGCAGAGTAGCTAATGCCAACACCAAGACTTTACGTATACTCCTACTCTGTTTGTAGTAGAGCTGTCTCTAATTATGCTGTTATGTGAAAATTGAAGAGAGGGAACAGCCAGCAATTGTTGGGAATTAAGCCCAGGGCTTGTGGCTTGATCTGCCAGTGCTCTACCACTCAGCTGGGACAACTGGACAACCACCAGCCCTTGTAATCTTCTGTATGTACTGCACAGGCTGTACCAAATGTCTCAGTTGCACACTCAATACTTGCTGTCAGAACTTTGTTAGGAGTTAACCGGAAATTCTCTCCATCTGAAGAGAACCCATGCTGAGTGTTCGTAAGTAAATTCCAGTCTCAGATGGAAATAGGTATTTTGTTGTTGTGAGATGCAAATAGAAGAAAGTGAAAAGGCGGCAGTCACCGTGAACCAAAACTAGTGTTTCTGGATTCAGCCACCAGTTGCTCTACCATTGAGCTAGGATAACTGGACAACCACCAGTCACTCCTAATGGAGTTCTGAGAGCACATACTAAGTGGTTGCAGCTACTAAATATTGTGTTGTGGGTTCGGATGCCAACAAGCTTGAATCCAATTTGCCCAGCTACTATATGTCTTCGGCTTTGCCAAACACGTACATGTAGCCATCAGTCTTTGACTTTTGTATCCATTTCAACTGTATGTGTAAACATGGTGTGCAGGCTATAATTCCTTTCTTAGCCCTTTAACACCTGAATTTGTTTTTACTTGAGACTCATTTCTTTCTTTATGACTACTTTAACAGTTTCGGAGTATTGCCAAGACCAAATGGGCAAGACCGCTTTTTTACCACATTTGATCGTACTTGTGATGGTGATGAGGCCACACTTGAAGAATGCACACAGCGAAGAGGAACCTGTAATCAGGGTACTCATGTCAGAGCAAGTATTGCTGTTGTCTGTGGTGGCCAAAGTGAGGTACATTGGATTTGTTAGAGGTAGCTACATGTTGCAAATGGTTATACACAATCAATTTTTATGTACAGATTCCCTCTCTTCCTACTGTCTATGACGAAGCTGTACGACTGAGGAGTGGCTCCAGTAATTGTGAGGGACGGCTGGAAATGTATATTGCAAGACGTGGGTGGTGGGGGACAGCTTGTGACAGAAATTTTGGTAGTGAAGAAGCTGCAGTTGTTTGTAGACAACTAGGGTGCGGAACACAGGGAGCAGCTCGAACATCTGTTCAGGAGTAAGTAGAGCTTGAGAGCCCCTCTTGTCATATAGTTGCCTAATTTAACTAGGTACAATTTAGTGACAGACTTAATATTACCAACTGTTGTTGTTTCATGGTGTTCATTTTCAAACTTTGGTTTAGATAGCCACATAGACACTGGTGCCTCAAGGATATCTATGTTAATTGTCAAAATATGAACCTGAGAGCCCGTATATTCATGAGTTAGCTTCAGATTATTTATTGCCACAACTACAAGTTTTGAGTTGGTACGTTATTACATGCCATGGGATGTTGTGTAGTATTTATAACACACTTAGCTGTACTTTATGGCATTTAATTTGTTGCACGAGTATGACGCAATAATGGTCGAGATTGCATAATGCATGAGCGAAGTGAGTGCATTATGCAATCGAGAGCATTATTGCGTCATACGAGTGCACTAATTAAATGCCATAAAGTACAGCTAAGTGTGTTATAAACGTTTTAGTGCAGTCACGTGACCTTCAGCCAATCAGGTGGCGGGTTAGTTGCTGCTGAGTCATTCCAAACGTTCGCGCATTCGAGAGAGCTGTTGTGTGAATGGCTCGAAAAGGCAGGTGTACGTCGTGTTATCACTAGTTTTAGGTAAGCAAAAAGGTAGACATAACATTGAGAGCTGTTTTATAGACAAGGCAGTGGCCTAACGACTGCTGGATTTGTGTCTGGAGCGCATGGGCTGCCGGGTGCTCAAATCGATGTCCTGCACCATAAGTTCGTTGTCGATGCTAGTAGACTTGCTTACTGGTTGGGGAAGCGGGTAGACGTGTCACGAAAGTCCGAAAAGACGGCACCAAGTAAGCTAACACTTCGTAAGTACTTTCCGTATTCCTGTTTTTTGTATACTTGCTTCTGTGCTGTTTTAAAGCATTTCCGTGAAGTGAATAGTAGACTTGGCATCTTGGTTAAGCGCAAACGACGCGCGCTTTAGCACTTCTCAACGACATTGGGGGCTTACCGGCCCGTTCTGTGTGGACACGAGTATGTGCGCAGAAACAACCAGTTTTAGTACCTTCAGTCGGCAATATACTTCCATGCACGTCGTTTTGCCTGTATTTCATGCCTTAGACTTGTGGAAATCACTCAACGTTGTACTTAGAAAAGTGTGCACTAACAAGTTAATGCACAACTTAATGCACACTTTAGTGTACATTAAGCAATTTAATGCGCATCACCTGACCAAATTTTAAACACCTGATTGGCTGAAGGTCACGTGACTGCACTAATTGAAGCATAATCAGAGAGTCGGTAGACTCTCTATGTAGGGATGGCGCCGACGCGCAATATATGCAATACTTAAGCAAAAGCCGTATAACTTTACCACAAATACGCTAAAAGCTTATTTAAGCGCCCAGGCTTCCTCTTTGAGTGCCTTTGTGATCAGCAAGACTCATATAGTTGCCCAAAAGCCACGCGGATGACAGCTAAACGCAAAAGTGTGCGGTAGCAAAAGTGCCATTTCTCGTATTCTTTCTTCTTTCTTTCTTTCTTTGTTCAGACCACTTGTCAAACAACGATAACTCGAAAACGGCTCAAGTACTCACCTTGAATTTAGCATGATGCGAATGCTCATCACAGCGCTCAGCTTCCCAGCCACTCAGCGTCTTCATAGCTTCAAATTCACCCTGGTCAACAAAAGCCATTCACAACACTCTGAGGCTGCTGTCCGTTGCTTAGGACGCCATTTTATAATTTTGTACGCATGCGCACAAAAAGTCTCGTTCCCAGACCAAAGACCACGGTCATTGGTCTGGAAGCGAGACTAGTACACAGGCGAAATGTCCAGCGGGCAGTACGCATGGCTGGCACGGTCTTTTCCCCCGCGGCATTGGGCAAGGCTTATGAACACACCACGTAGGTAAGGCGCTACCTACTTGTAGCTACCCTAAAAATAGCCTACTCACAGCTTTTGTGAACTGTAAAGCTAGGATGGTCAGTTGTCAGTATGATAGTTTAGTCGTCATGACAACTGAATCATGAAATTGGCTTCACAAAGTTTGGTAGGGAGAGCGGTTGGCCCTTCATCAGGTTCTAGCTGGCTATATTACACATTATTACATGCCTGGAACTACTACTAAACTGTCAACGCCGTTTCAAGTTCTGGTGTTGTGGTATACTTGAACGAAATCTTCTTAGGCTTTGGTCTAACTGTAACTGAGATTAACATCAAAAAAGTACAGAAACAAGACTTAAAAAACATTAAAAATGTAAAAAGATGTAGGGATGGCATGCCAAAAAGTATGCAAACAAGGTAGGGATAATGCATGAAAGCAAAGGTCAACATATTGGCAAAGCCCCATCCCTACATCTTTTTCACACTGCAGCTAGACAGCATGCTTGAGAGCTGAATCTGTACCCATCCATGCAGTTAGCATGAGTACTTGAGTTTACACACTGATCTACAGCCCACTCAAGCTCAGTGTCTAAATTGTATCAGAAAGGGTGCCACTGTCCACTACAAGTAGTATGATGGCAGTAAAGCTACTTAGTAGCTATCTGATAGATACCTACATGTACGACGGCTAGGCCATGTGGGAGGAGCTAGGAAGTGGCCTGAGAAGGAGGCTACAGCAGAAATTTGTAGCCTCATTCCCAGTCCATGTGGGAGGAGCTAGGAAGTGGCCTGAGAATGAGGCTACAGTCATGAAAGGTTGGGATGTACTTGTGGTACGTTTTAGGAAGACCCCCATGCACTGTCCAACTGCAGTGTGAAAAAGATGTAGGGATGGGGCTTTGCCAATATGTTGACCTTTGCTTTCATGCATTATCCCTACCTTGTTTGCATACTTTTTGGCATGCCATCCCTACATCTTTTTACATTTTTAATGTTTTTTAAGTCTTGTTGGTATAAGTAACAGCATGGTTTCGGATGCAGTTTGGAATTAATTGCATGAGTGAATGGCTGTTAATTGCACGAGGAGAAGCCAAGTGCAATTATGCCACTTATAAGTGCTGTTAATCACAAATTGTACGAGAAAACATGCTGTTCCTTGTTAATCATAAACTTTGGCTAGTTTAAAACATACTATAATAAGTTTGAGCATGTATGGTATGTGATATGGTGGTTTATAGTATACAAGTTCACAGTACATTGTTCAATCACAAATCTAAATGGCACGCTATTCTATGGGAGTAAATGTATTGGCACTGAGTTATCCAACAGTGACTCTCCCCATTTTGTTATTTGGCAAAGTGTTAAGTGCAGAAATTGCATTATTAATGACAAAGATCCCACTCGTTCAAAAAAATCTTTTATACTATGTTTAGGCACAACATCAGTCAGTATAGCTGCCTAAACTTAGGCCCATTGCTGAAGATTAGCTCAAAGTGAACATTGCATGCATTATATAATTTGGGCTACTGTTGGAGCCTAGATTTAGCAAACATATCTAAATCCCATAAATGAGAATTGGACTGAATTTAATACTGCAGCTATTGGATGCTATTCGCATCAGTCAAATGATGAATTTCTTTATATTTGCTTAGCTTTGGTCCCATTCCAAGGCGGATAGATGGAGGTCGTAACTTCCGCCTATTTGAATACCGCTGCATTGGAAGGGAGACGCGGATAGAATATTGTTCTCCATCTACCAGTGCATGCACAAGCAGCACTGTTGACAGCAGTAGTATTGGTGTCATCTGTGGCAACTACACTGATGAAGGACAAGGAGATGTGGTAGGTTAAATTCAACTGGTTTCCAACTTGTATCCTTGTATGCAAATCAACTCTCTTATAGTTGAGTAAGAGCCTTCAAGAATATGCATGGAACATTCAGTTAGTAGACTGTCTCGTATTTCTCTCCATCTCCTGGTCCAATCGGTAGTGGTGCATCCAGTATGGTCTGTGTATTCTATGCTTTATTTGTAGAGAGTATGTATGTCTAAAGCAGGACCAGTGATGTAAGACACAAATACTGCTTTAGTATGATGAAATACTGTGCATTGTATGACTATATTTGCTCATGCTTGTTTGTGAACGTCCACATTTTAAATGGCCTTGCATTTATTTATCAAATTGCTGGATAACATAATGTAGTTGAACGTGGGGCACTATGGGCCTTCAAGCATATACAGTAAAACAACAATCATCAAACATCAGGTATAATCGGACACTGATATGTGGAGAGAAAAGTACATGAACACTCTGGGATACCATGTGACTGTAGCGGAGGTATGCAGCGTGTGGTGTTCCAAAAATGACACCCACGCATTTTTTCCTGCTTGCAGTTCACCTCGTATATACACGTCTGATCATATCCTGCTGTCTGATAGTTACTAACTTACTCCATACATAAAATATTCAACCATCTTATACATTCATTCCTCTCTATCCAGACAATCCCTGCTCCAACTAGCAGTGATGCAGCTGATGTGGTTAGCAAATTTTACGTGTTTGTGACTATATAGAATATTTAGCAGTATCCATTGCAGTCCCTAAATGTAGGGACACAAACATTGCTATAGTATGATGAAGTTTTGTAAGAATAACTTATCCTGACTGTTTGCATGTAAATATCCATGCCTATATAATCTTGCAGTAGTATGATTTTAGGAGACCATAATTTGACTATGTCTTCAGACATATACATCAAATATCTGACTGTCTTACGTGTATTCTCTCAATTCAGACAACCCCTGGTCCAACCAGCACTGATGCAGTTAATATGGTTAGCAAGTATTTGTTATATGCCTGACTGTGTAGAGTCTGTGTACCTGAAGAATGTCCTTTAGAACACAAATATATGTATAGCATGATGACGTTTTGTGCACTGTGAAAAGTTCCTAACTGTGTTTGTGTATAAGTATTCATGTTCAAAATGGCCTTGCATTTCTCCGATTAATTCAGTGCATGTGAGTGCAGAGTACCGTGCATATACCTAGAATATCTGACTGCCTTATTTCTTTTCATCCAGATATTCTCTGATCCAACCAGCAGTGATGCAGCAATCATAGACATGATTAGTAACCTTTGTTACATGCCTGACTGTATGGAGCGTCCAGCACTGTATGTCTGAAATAAGTAGTTGGGACACAAACATTAGTCTCATGTCCAGCCTTTGTGTGCCTCCTGGCGAGAAACTGTCTAGTGAACGATGTCAAATTTATGAGGCCTATTTTCAAAATGTTGTAAGAACAAATGAGATTGCAGGTTTGTTAATTATTATGTAGCGATCTCCATACAGCAGTAAAATTTTGCCACCCTACTCAAGCATCTAAGCATTTTTGGAGTGGTGCAAATTGTTTTGAACATTTGCTACATTGCACTAGTTGCAAAAGTGTGCACTAGCCCAAGAAATTTGATGTGGTTCACCAGACTGTTTTTCCTTGTGAGAGGATTTGGTCTAAGGACAAGACTACACAAACATACTGCTATATTGTAATCAAGTTGTGTGCACTTATCTGACTGCTTGTTTGTAATCGTCTGTTTAAACATTGACTTACAGTTGTCTACTTTCAAGAGGCCATAATATACTTTAATACTTTGTTCACTACAACTCAACCTTTGTCACTTCAGTGTACAATTTTAAATTGTGCTTGGATCTAGTGCTTCATAATTGAGGCAAAGGTGAGTTCAGCCATTCTGTGCAGATTTGCAACCTAACAGCACCCCAAATTAGCAAGCTTATACTGGTGAGAGCTCTTATCTAGTGAATACCCATTCTGCCTGAAAAATGACTACAGTAATTAGCCAGCATTTGCACAGCACCACATGCTTAAACTGGCCCATCTTCCTCGTCACACCTTCCTACTAGCACAGAACCTAACTGCAAAGCACACCTTAACAAGTGACATCATGAGGCCACACCTAAACTTGACATCACATTTAACATATACATCAGAATGTCCATTGAACAGACTGTTTTATGTTTACAAATTTCTCTCCATCCAGACAATTCCTGGTCCAACCAACGGTGGTCCAACAAACTTGGTAAGTAAATTTCATCTTGAAAACTTGTTACATCTGCAAACTTCAGGAAATTAAACCACTATGGTATTTTCGTACAGGTTGCTACTGTTCATCTGCTGCTATCTCTGTCTGCGTTGACCTGGATGCTCAGCTAATACTCTTCTTTCAAGATTATTGATATGTGTGTACACTATAGTAACTGTTATTAACTGTAAAATTAATGTATTGCTGCTGTATGATAACACTTCGGAAAAGTAGTGCATTTGTACTGAAAGTAGATGTCTTATGTATAGCTAGGTGAATGTTATTGATTTACCAACCATTAAAAGTGCATTTTATTGTGATTGTGTGGCACTTTCAATTTGTCGTCATTCTATCAGTTTCAGCTAGCTGTTGGTTGATTACAAATATGCCACGTACTGTTGCTGAGCTAATTCTGTTTGTTGTACATTGATAGCTAACTGTATTCAGGTACCATAAGAAGAAAACAGTGGGCTACCTTCATCTCTCTTGTGGCTGTACATTGTGATCTTAGACCCACCTAATATGCTCAAATTAATCCATTTGCAATCCTAATGTTTCAGCCTCAACAACTGCCTATTAGCAACAGTATTTGTGTTGGATGTACATAGCTGTTCATAAAGGATATGCATACCATATTTTACTACTAGAATTTGTCCACATAAGTTTGTTATGGTGAAACTGGTCACACTAATTTATATTGCCATAACAAATTAATATTCAACAACGAAACTTTTTGAGTATCTTCCTTAGCTTTATCCTACATGGATTTATTCTAAAAATTATACTCGAATGTTATATACCCTGGAATTGAGGTATTGAATGGGGGAGCGCCCGCACTACTGCACACATCATCATTTTCATTTGTTGAGGTCAAGCTGGTGTAGACTGTGTCTGATTGTGCTCAACTAAGCAGTTAGCAGAATGTATTAGAGTATCTACTATCTAAATTTGCTGATAGCACGACATCTTACAATGTATTGTACTTGAGTAGTTAATCTTTAAAATTTAATTGGGACACACAGTTTCATACAGAACAAAATATAAAAAGAATATTGTCATGAATTTGGTATATATGTTCATTAACTATCAGCAGAAACAAAGAAATGTGCACACTAGTTAAATTCAGAGCAGTATTCCAGCAGTGATTCACGCAGTTCAATCGTGGCAAGGTGTACTATGGGCCGAGTGTCATGCTGAGGGTTTTTCTGCTTGCAGATGAGCATTTTTAGAGCTGACCCAATTTTGGATAGTTTAAGTCGCAGTTTCCTTACTATGTTTCCATAAATCAATTACAATGGTGTGAAGCTCTAAACCTTTTTAGTGCATGAAATGTAACGGTGATGATGAATTGAGTAAAAGCAAAAGCAATACTAACTGAGGCATACACAGCTCCTACGTGTCCTTTCCCAGCAACTTTGGTGTAGAATGTGACAGATGACAATACACCAAGGTTGACAATATAGGAGTATTCGATGACATTCAGAGCCCACGTCTTGTAGACAGTGCCAAAGAGTACAACATGCACGAACAGGGAGAGCACTGTTAAGACAATTGCCAGAAGGTTGATGTCAGGACTTCCACAAGTGTTTAATGAGAATACAAGGAAGAGTACAATGCGAACTAGCAGAAGCAGTCCAGTCCAGTAGCGATGTCTGTCTTTGTAGGATCCAGTGTATGCATCAAAGAGAGGCTTCAATTTCTTTACCCAAAACAGCACTCTGTAACTGGACCTGTGTTGGAGGTACTGGATGAAAATGAGGATGGCTGTGTACGGCAAGGAGATGAGGAGTAGGAAAAGAGCAGCGATGAAGAGCGGAATGTGTTTGCCTTTCAAGTAGTCAATATTTCCATCATAAAACCAAACCTTTCTCACAGATTCATCAGGGTATTCAAGCTCAGTTGACTGGAATACAGTGATGATGATCCGAAGTAGCTTTGCATAAGATAAGAGAAACAGTGTCGCTAGGACCGGCACTGCATTTCTGCCACTCAGCCTTGCTGCAAGTGTAAAGTAGTGGCTCAGCACTATAATGATCATGACCAAGAACCAGATGTAGAGTGGGAAAACAAACTGTAGCCATGTCTTCACATAGGCATCTAGTCCATTGTAGAAACTGGTCTCAATACCAAGGTCTAGGTTGATCCAGGCTATGAACCAGCTGAGGAATGAGTTGGTTGTGTTGGGAGGAAAGAAAGTAGCATGGTTGGCTCTCAATATGTTAGCATAGAAGATGAGGCCATTGATTGTTCCTACAGATACAGTGAGGTTTAGCACAATCAATAGCACCACTAAAGCTACCCCAGCTAAGGCAATGACTGGAACCCAAAGCAGGGCCCACAGACTTGAGCACTCCCTACATGCAGATGTTCCAAAGACATGACTGAGGTTGTGCTGACATGCTCCACAGAGGATGTCAGAGCGATTGAATGCACACTGCTCATCTGGGTCCTCCAAATCAAGATCAAAACTCTCAGGCTTGCAGTAGTCAAATGGACAGTGATCATGTACTAGGATTCCATTCTGTGAACCATTTGTTAATGTTGCATTGATCCACATTAATGATTGTCTGTTGACTTTCTGGGTGTCAATGCTGCAGTTTATTCCATGTTGTTGTAGTTGGGAGTGACAGGTGCATGAAGAGTTGTACAATACAAACCCAGTGGGCAAGGATACAGCATGATGTGCACACGAACACTTGTGAATTGGAGGAGTACTGCCTTCAACACCTCATCAGAAGCATTCTCTTCGTAGTTTTCTGGAACATTAATCTTGTTGACTCTCAATATCATAACATTGCTAAGATGGTGTACATCAGATTTGTACATGTTCCTTTGACTTTTTGTGCTTCCTGCAATGATTTTATTTGTGGTTGATCAATAAGGCTGATTGAAGTAACCCTAGTATGTACTGTGAAGGGTATTGTTCCAAACCTCTGTCCAACTGCAACTGCCGGTATTTGAAATGTCTCACCAGGGTAAGCTGTGACATTGTACTGAGTAATGTTGCAGTCAGGAAGATTATTTGTGCATAAACAAACTCTTGTTGGATTAGACATGAAGTCATCCAAGATAATAAGTGGATACATCATATTTATCAAACATATCTGATTAAGTTTCGTAAACCTTCTTCTGGTCACCAAAGCTGGTCTGCGCTCATCTGTTTTGTGGGACCAAGTGCAAACTCCGTGTTGTTTTTGAAGTACAGTTTTGCAATCCAGTCATCTGGATGTACACCAGGTTTAAGGTGGCACGGTACCCTGTATTTTCAAGGTCAACAAACCTGGAATCCAAGTTGATAGTCTTCTTTGTCTTGTTAAAATTTTAGCGCACAGTCCGTTTTGGGAGTCTCAAACCGTTCACGGTCCGTAAAATTGGGGATTTTCCCCATTTCCTGTCGGCATTGCCATCCAATAATCAGTTTATAATTAAGTTAGTTAAGATGTGGCCTGGCGGCACCCTTCATGTGGTGCTCGGAACTTTGAAGATAAGCTTAGATCGACTTAAAAAAAAAAAAAAAAAAAAAAAAAAAAAAAGAGAAGGAGTTTAGTAGAGTGCTGTAGTGTCAGTAGCTGTGAGTAGTGCGTGATGCCTGCTTGTGAAAGCAAGCTTGTGTCTAGAAGCAGCAGAAAGGCCACAGTGGCCAAGACTGTATTTGTTGAGTAGGCCCAGATCTCGCGGCCGTATGCCTAGTCTAGTTGGTGACCGTGGCCAGGTGCTTCGAGTGCTGGGCTGGGCTTTAACTAGAATACGCAATTTATCGTTTGTGCTACAGTCTGACAGACAAGGGAGCTGAACGGTGGCTGTGTGTGGAACAGAGCCGTGAGTTGTTTAGCGACATAAGGGGGAGAGGTGGGGCTAGTAATGCTTGCTTCCACTCGTGAATGAGCCCCTCCCGTAGACAAGCTGTGAATTTTTCGAAATGTGCATTCATTTTGGTGCAGTCAAAGTTGTCCATTCCAAGAGTAGTGACAAACATGAGTCTAGCCTGACTTTGAGAGTAGCTTTGAACAAAAGCTGGCATAGATTGATTTGAGATACATTGGTGGTTGGGACGCTACCTACAGTGAGCGTGTAGATGCGTCCATCGAGTGGCAATTTGGTGTTCATGAATATATTAATGAGCTACTAAAACCCTTTTTAAAATTAGGCAAAGCAAGATTGCCCTAAACCAAACCCTAACCCTGAAACTAGGAGTAACCCTGGTCCTGACTGTAACCCAAGTTTATGTTTTCGTTAACCTCCGCCGAGGGACGACCGTGCCACCTTAAAACCCTAAGCCTAGCCCTAGCCCTAACCCTAGTTTGCCTTAACCCTAAAATCCCTAACCCTAATCTCATTAACCCGAACCCCCCTAACCCTAATTGAGCCTATGAATCTAATTAAAGCCCGACAGAGCTCT
This sequence comes from Agelas oroides, assembly GCA_949130485.1. Lineage (NCBI taxonomy): Eukaryota > Metazoa > Porifera > Demospongiae > Agelasida > Agelasidae > Agelas > Agelas oroides. Next base: position 29,994,516 of record OX422183.1, on the reverse strand, counting down.
ACAATCTGGGGTGTTTCTGTCCACCTCATGAATATTAATGAGTTGGCTTTAACTAGACCTCAGCATTACCCATGAACAACCCTGGGTTCAGTCAACTGTCCAATGGGAGGGTTAGAGTATGTTGACTCTCATGAACCTCATTATTGAACTTCTGTTGAAGCATTGGCAGCTTGGCTTGGGGTTGAAAGGAATGGGTAAATGATGTTGAATATTCATGAGTATGACCTAAGCCTTTCGTGGACCCAAACCCGAACAGAACAGGGCTATGAATCTCATTAACCCTCTGTGGATACTTGTGGATGTTGTTAATGTCCGAATTGAGATCAATGAATCTCATTAAAGGCGTGTAATTCCGGGTGGAAGTCAGGCAATCTCTCCCCTCATGCATATTAATAGGTTGAATTTAGCTAGCTCTGTGTGGCACCCCTAGGCAACATTCCGTTCATTGGTCCTCAAGAATATGATTAGTGGTGTCGTGTTTGTTCTGTGGTAGCACTGGATTGGGTTGACTTGACAAATGTGACATGTTGAATAAGTTATGTGTAGCATCTTAAGGTGGCACGGTACCCTGTATTTTCAAGGTCAACAAACCTGGAATCCAAGTTGATAGTCTTCTTTGTCTTGTTAAAATTTTAGCGCACAGTCCGTTTTGGGAGTCTCAAACCGTTCACGGTCCGTAAAATTGGGGATTTTCCCCATTTCCTGTCGGCATTGCCATCCAATAATCAGTTTATAATTAAGTTAGTTAAGATGTGGCCTGGCGGCACCCTTCATGTGGTGCTCGGAACTTTGAAGATAAGCTTAGATCGACTTAAAAAAAAAAAAAAAAAAAAAAAAAAAAAAGAGAAGGAGTTTAGTAGAGTGCTGTAGTGTCAGTAGCTGTGAGTAGTGCGTGATGCCTGCTTGTGAAAGCAAGCTTGTGTCTAGAAGCAGCAGAAAGGCCACAGTGGCCAAGACTGTATTTGTTGAGTAGGCCCAGGTCTCGCGGCCGTATGCCTAGTCTAGTTGGTGACCGTGGCCAGGTGCTTCGAGTGCTGGGCTGGGCTTTAACTAGAATACGCAATTTATCGTTTGTGCTACAGTCTGACAGACAAGGGAGCTGAACGGTGGCTGTGTGTGGAACAGAGCCGTGAGTTGTTTAGCGACATAAGGGGGAGAGGTGGGGCTAGTAATGCTTGCTTCCACTCGTGAATGAGCCCCTCCCGTAGACAAGCTGTGAATTTTTCGAAATGTGCATTCATTTTGGTGCAGTCAAAGTTGTCCATTCCAAGAGTAGTGACAAACATGAGTCTAGCCTGACTTTGAGAGTAGCTTTGAACAAAAGCTGGCATAGATTGATTTGAGATACATTGGTGGTTGGGACGCTACCTACAGTGAGCGTGTAGATGCGTCCATCGAGTGGCAATTTTGGGTATATTAATGAGCTACTAAAACCCTTTTTAAAATTAGGCAAAGCAAGATTGCCCTAAACCAAACCCTAACCCTGAAACTAGGAGTAACCCTGGTCCTGACTGTAACCCAAGTTTATGTTTTCGTTAACCTCCGCCGAGGGACGACCGTGCCACCTTAATGTAACGAACGAAGCATGAATATGAATATAACGAACGATTTGCAAGCTCGTACCGCTTTGTGCGTTGATTGCACAAACCATAGATATATGACACGGAACAGGATTGGAAACTGGCCTATTTCCAGTAATTAGCGCGGACCATCCGTGTTTGGTGGGAAAATCACGTATAAGGGTCAGATGCAGAGATCGGTGTGCGTTATTTTGAAGCAGCAATCGCCTACATTCGAGACTCGCTCGACTCAGGACGCCCGACTTTGTCAATGCAACTAGAACTTCGGCATCATCTCAAGGATGGGAGTGCAAGTGAAGAGTCAGAGATGAAAGAGAAGGCTGTTAAGAGATACTGCACAATGAATGAGTACTTGTAAAAATGTTACTATTGGAAAGTTATTGGAATAGTATCAATATTTGCAGATGGATAAAACATGAATGCATGACAAAAAGAATTGTAATCGTGGTTTGTAAGTAAACCAGCTAAGGATCGGTATCATAGAGGCATGCTCCAATGGAATAGAAAGTGAGTCCACTGATTCTCCTGTACTTCTTGAGCAAGCCTCAGTTTCCTCTTCCCTATACCTGTAACAAAATATATCCATAATTTGCTAGCATACAGAAATAGAGAGCTTACAGTCAGTATCAAACCATGGCGGTTCGAGTGAAATGAACAGCTAGCTAGCTTTATTACAAGCAACACAAGTTGCCAGCATTGTTGATATTGGTTTATCCCATTAGACCAATCTTTTATTTACCCAATGGTACCAAAAAGCCTTTGCCATACTGTATACCTCTTTAGATTTGGTCCCACATAACTAGGTATCAACAAGACCTCACCAAAAAGTGGAAAGTGGTTCCTAACACGTTCCTATACCGCCTGTACCCATTTAGAGCCCCCCTCCCAATAGAGCTATCTGTAACTTGTACGTCGATGCTCTCACTTACTTTTATAGCCACCTGGTAGCGTCACCCCAGTCCCACAAATCTTCCTCTCTTATCCTCACAAAAAGATCACCTCTAGATACAGCCGCAACTCGCAATCATCACCTTCTACAGTCTATTAACACAAACGCGGATGGCTCGCGCCGCTCAGTACGTGAACAATACGCGCACGTGATTTGTTTCCAATCCTGTTCCGTGTCATATATCTATGCA